>PQWD01000755.1:0-31768 GCA_019425675.1 Leucinodes orbonalis
TTGGGACTAGTTTATATCAAAGTTTGTTGTAGCTTACAAAATTGGTATTCTGAGATAAAATTTTTCTGTATGAAAATTATGCGAAATTTTGGGATCAGTTGGAAATATTGTTCAATGTCACTCCTAGAGAAATGATTGATACGATCAAATTTTTTCATGAAAATTGTTTTATAATATATACCTACAATTAAGCCTAGTAGTTGTTAAGTCTTTGAACACTGTCTTGTCACTTGGAAATATTAAAATTTACTAATCGTTAAAATTTTTCAAGAGCGGTTATTTCGTTTTATGATAAAATCAGCTTTCAATTTGCATTCATCAATTCATTAATCAAAGCGATGGGTCTATTTAATACATTTGAATGAAAATGGGAAGTATTTGTTAGAGCTTATAAGAATTAAATGAACAATAATCTTATTATTAAGTCCAATCAAACTCTTGTTATTTATGTGATGTATTAGATATCAATTTAAAGGAAGTTCATTGACTTTCAAAAAAGAAAAAAGCCAATTCCTTTTTTATATCAAAGTTAATTGCACTTTCCTCAAAAATTTTCCATAACGGCTTTCGGAAAATTATCTATATTTTTTTCATTATAAATACCCACTCTGATAATTAGCGAATATAAGATCTTCCAAAGACTTGTATGTACAGTTAAATCAAAATTTAGCCGCCAATCAGAAACATTTAAATTAACCAATAGAAACAATTCTGAAGATTCCGCTGTTAATTTTCACGAAGTTCATGTTGACGTCACAAGCTAGAGGAAGACGAATCGGATTTGTTAGCAATATTAAAATAATATAAACACCTTTGACGGGGTTTTAATGAGAAAAGTTTAATACGGCTTCCATTTAAGGGAAACTTCTGTCATCAACGTATACTTTCATAGCTTCGCGACGGCGGTGGACCAAAATGAGATAAGAATCTCAACGGTAATGTAAACAAAACCTTACTTAGTTACCGCCTGACGGGTACTCACGTTGAATTCCCTCTTTTCAACTTCTTTCGGGATTGCATTCAAAATCTCACCCCAAGTTTACACAGGCGAAGTTCAGCGGGAGTTCAACATTGTTTCGGTGTAGAATAACCGAATCTGATCAGCTGTGGAAATCGGTTTAAACGATCGTGGAGTTCGTCAAAAAGTTTCCGCGATTCCTACTCGGGCACACGACGCGAGTATCCTCCGTATAAACTAAAGTGATAAATTCTCAAACTAGTATAACTATTCCGCAGTCGGTGTGTGAAACATTTACTCGGGATGATTTAGGTTGTTCTGTTGTTAAATACGAGTTGTGTTCACAAAAAACACACGCGCGGAATATTAACTAAACGGACCGATATCTATTACTAAACTTCATAAATTGATAAATTCTGTCACACATATGTGTGTATTAATAGAGGAACACTTCATAAGTCGATGTCATGTTACTCAAAGTTAAATTTACGTTAATATCCTTAACTTATGCGTGTAAATCTCACTTGAAACTTCTCTATAGTTATGATCAAAGTTTGCCGAGTAATTCGGCTCTCGATAACGTTTCATTACTAAAGGTTACATGGTAAATAAATGATTATTTATATGTTATATGTGTATCATCTGAAATAAGTTTATGCCATCGCCGTGTACTACTTAGTGCCGAGTTTTATCAGATCCACTTTCGAGTTTGTTCCGAATGCACTTACCATGTTAGAGAGCAGCAGACGTTGGTGTTTACCGACTTGAGGGTCTAGGGCTTGGAGCGGGAGAGCCAGGGGCAACGGGAGAGGCAATGGCAGCGGGAGCGGATGGGGATGCGGTGCCGGCTGTAGGATCAACGGTGGACAGCAGGCGCAGGGCGTCACGTAGGACACGCACCCGAGCTGCGGCGGGAACAGCGTGCCGGCGGCCCCTCGGAGGCCTCGCACACGTCTCTCACGACCGCATCCGCGGCCGAGCTAGCCTTCGTCGGACCTGATGTATCAAGTCCGGAGCGCGCGAAGTGTGTTCGGGTTGAGCGGCGGGAAAGTTTCGAAAGTGTTCGGGGTGCGGGAGAGGGCCGCGAGGGAGCGGGAAACTGAGCGTTCGGGAGAAGCGAGAGACGACGCGCAGGGCTCGCGTGTGAGAGAGCGGCGGCGTGCGCGGAGCACAAGTCGCCAGGCCGGCGTGTGGCGGTGGACTGAGCGCGGGCAGGTGCGCGGAGAGCGCGGCGGGCTTGGGGGCGGGCCCACCTGCCTCACCTGGGCGCTTGCGCCGCGACGCTCAGCCTCCGACACCGCTCCGACACACTTTACACTACACACATACGATGCAAGCATTCTTGCAACTTTTCACGATAATAATGCATTAGCTTTATTTCGCATAGCGCGCCGCGTTGCAAGTTGGGGGTGCGTGATATGCAAATCGGTTGCGGTGTTGTCGAGTTTTACGTAGTTTGACAAAGTTTCAGCGGCAGCTTCGCGCGTCAATCTCGTAGTGGGTATAGTTTGGAAACATTTCAGGCTGAAATTTTTGCATTTAATCATATATAAATTCGACACATCTGAAATTCTAAATAACTTGTTTATATAAGTTTAATATTGTTATTAATAAATTAAGTGTACAAAATAAGAATAACTTCAAAAATTGCAAGCTTACTTCAACAAGAAAGTTGAGGAAAATCATAATTCCACATAAACATCGTATGATTTCCAAACTTTTAAACTCATCGTTCCGCATTGCGAGCATAATAAAACGATTTTTGCGCCCAAAAAATTGCTCACCGCCAAAATTAATAAGACGCCCTATTTTACATTTCAAATAATTATGGACGGATCAGCGACATCACTCGCAAATAACGAGGCATTATCTCAAGGAAATCTCCCCGAACTGAGAAATCGCATTGATCTGGGAGTCCGTCGTTAGACGACCGAAGAGCACACCCTAAGCTCATTGTACACGCTTACGTGGGATTAGCCACCTTTTAGAGTCGCACTATTTACTTTTGACGATACCAACTGAACACTGGAGACGCAGATTATACTATCTCGTTAGTGGCCAAACAGTAGCTGAGCAGGTATTATGAATCGTTAAAGCAAAACCTGAAGAGTGGAAAAAGCCCGGTCCATTTGGGTAATCTCCAAAAGGGCATGTAATAAGATGGTAAACATTGGCTTTAGTGGCGACTAAATGTGTCGCTGGATTAAGTACAGAGGGCTTGTTCTATTTACGTGTGCGTAAAAGGACGTAAATCAATTAAAGTGTTAAGGGGTAGGGGTGGACTATACTTGAGAGCAAACGTTAATGCTGGTATTCTTCTTCTCCTAGAAGAAGAATGCTAGTAAGAAATATTATATTATATACATTACGTGGCTCCGAGACCTCTGAGAGCTTCGGTGGCTCATTGGTGTTGAATGTTGCCTTCGGTTTGAAGGGTGCAGGTTCAAATCCCGTCATATACCAATGTCTTCGAATTTCCAAAATTATATGTACGTTTCTCCGACGCTTTTACGGTGAAGGAAAACATCGTGAAGAAACTGGCGCACGCCTACGAAGAAATTGAAAAGATTGTTTAGAAAAAAAAAAACAATCCGCACTGATAAGGCTTGGACGACAACCTTTATAGGCAGGCTTGTGCCCCTCAGTGGGGACACATATTGAGCTGATGATGGTGATGATTACAGGGCTCCAATTCGTTCGTTCAAATGATGTTAAGTGAAACGCCTGATCTTGACAAATGCAGCGACATAGAAACCAATGGTTACTGATAGTGACCTGTCTCTACCAACACTGACCCGTGCCTCTCCTATATCCCAGTCTAGTTGGACACTTCAGAAATCACCATGGTGATTTCACTGACTACATTGCCCACTTTTCTGGCGCGTTCTGGCACCAAACCTTTAAGAATCAAATCACATTTTTCAGTTAAGGTTTTGTTTTAAATATTGCACAGTAAAGATGTAATTAGATACCCATTTAATAAATAAATCTCATTTTTAATGTGTATGTAAGTATACAAACACATATTTAATATTAAACTGCTTTGAAATATCTCATTCCGCAATGGATGCGCACCAATACAGTACTAGGCACATGGCAGGGCGAGCCTTTGAGCTTGTTTCAAATTAGACAAAACGATTATCGCGACACGGTTCGTGTATTCTACTATAGGTAATGCTAGGCAGGTACTATTGATAATAGTTAAGCTGTTGCCGCGTAGTACTTAGTACATCATTTCATTTGCGTTCTACATTAAAACTAGAAAGCAAAATTACCGAGTATAAGAGACCTAATATCTGTTGTCGCGGGTGTCGGTCGCACTGCGGCATTGATGGAGAATAATAACTATATCAGTTGTTGGTCTCAATCAATGGCGCTGTGTCATGGTCAGGCATATCACTTACCATCAGGTGAGCGACCTAACTGTCCTGTACAATTTGTAAAAAAAAAGTTGACCTTAAGCGGTCAATAATTATATCTATGGTGAGTTATGAAAAGAATGTAAAATGACAGCACTCTAGAATTTATTCAACAACGATCAATATAAAGTAGGATCTGAACATGCGTCTAACAGCAACTGACTTCCCTGAAGCTTTCAGTTCAATGATTTGTGTAAGACTTTTTGCAGTGTATGAGTACTACAGTCATAAGTCTACCGATATAATGTGGTCAATTATTTTCTATTGACCGTGAGCTTTAAAAACATATTAATATATAAAATCATTTCATAAACAGATTTAATACACTAATAGAATAATGATACTTTTCAAAAGTATTAATCTAGGTTGCAATTTTATACATATGTATGTTTGTCCAGTTTTGATTTTAACATCTGTGTTAATTTACCGCGTAAGTTTAACATTTAAAGGTACCACCACATAACTAAATAACTCAATAGATACATAACTCAGACAACTTCATGATCGCCACACGGAACATAAAAACAATACATACACATCTTACAAATACAAACATATACATACCCACACAATTACACATCCATTGCGAATACAAGTACACATGAATTCCATGGTTCAAAGTTAGAGGCGGTTGCCCGCGCAGGCCCCGGTCGCTGACCCTGCGCACGCGCCGCCATGCCGTCTACGCATTATGTAACGCGACCTTAACATTCGAGAACCTTGTGTGTGCATACTACCGACCATGTGAAATAGATAATACGGTTAAACAAGTTACATATTGTTTCAATAGAAGCTAGCACATTGTGACTTGGTTGGTTTAACTTTGAATAAGGTTGAGATCCTGTAACGACTGCATACATACATACCTTCTGAGGTAGTGCAGTGACTTTATTTTGGTAGGACTTAGTGATGAGACTGAACAGTAACAAGACATTAAGCCGGGAATCCAGACACAATAGCACATCTTTTGTGTCTGGCGCCTTAAGGCGTCATTGGCAGTCAAAGGGTTCAAGCCAAAATCATGTGAAACGGATCGAATTAGACCATATAGGATTTCCTAAACAGCATGGCTATGAGGATAGAATAGGAAGACAGAATCTTTACACACGCGAGGCTCTTATGCGATTGGTAAGCATTATTAAGTCGATACTAAATGTAGCGAAACGGCTTATGTACCTTCCGAACTTCTGAAGCAAGGAGGGACTGAATTAGGAGACTGCGATAGTATACTGCAAGCTTTTTCGATTGAGGAACCTCATTCAAAAACACTTGCATTCAATTGAACTATTTTTACCCAGGACGTCGATACCTAACTACAAACTCGCTCAAATGTGAAGAAGGAAATGATAATTCCGAAAAATAATTTTCATTTAATGAGTACAAATTGCGTAAGCTTAAAAATTCTACAAACTTGGAATCATCATCAGCAGCTCATTAAACGTCCTCATCACGGGCACGAGCCTATCCGTAAAGGCTGTATGGGACTTAGTTGTCCACGCGTGCCCAGTGCAGATAGGCCGACTTTACGCACAACTTTGAATCACTGCGTAGACGTGCGCAAGTTTCCTCACGATTTTTCCCATCACCATACAAGCGTCGGATAACTTACAAACGTAACAATTATTTCGGAAATTCGAAATGACATACGTGGCGGGATTGGAACCTGCACCCTCCAGATCGGAAGGCAACAGTTTACACTTATCAGCCACCGAGGCTCTGCTTCTGTACAAACTTGTACAGAAGGTTATTTAAATTACATACACATTTAATCCCTTTTTGAAGGACGCTAACTTAATCTAGGTTATCTAATCCGAAAACGTTACAGTTATTACAGCTGATGATCGATTTCCTACCTTAATTAGTTTATCCTGTATCGAGCTGGAATCGGACAGATTGCTTTTATACAGATGGAGTTAAAATACATTATTTACGAAATCCAATAGGTTCCGATAGTTCAACAAATCCTTTATTTATTTCTCAGTAACAATGTTGTTTGTTTTAAATGTTAAGATAGGAAACAATGATCCAAACTTAGAGCATTTACTTGCAATTGACTACTTTTCTAGGGGTAAAAACCAAATATAGTGATTTGTAATTTTCTAAATGACTTCATAAATTTAAACTGGGATTCCAGCAGACAAATCAACTAATAGCAAGTTACAACTGTTGCATATAATATACCAGTAAGTAATACCAAAAACATGTCCACTGTGTAACTTGCTTACTTGTGAATTTTAAAGAAACAGATCTAAATAATTAAAGCCAAACAAAATCATTTTCACTACCCAAATCTGACTAATTATAACGTAAAAGTTGCTTATGGAAAACGCGGAACCTAACAAATATAGACTTATCTTAAACGTCGATACAAAATGTACTCCCGAAGCTACAGAACCCACCCAATGTGACCTCGATCCGAATATATTACATTTCCGCGTGCGTACCCACACAAAACAATGTTTTAAACATCACCACCTTCCCTTAGCCCTTGGAAAACCATTTGAAACTAGTGCAATCTCACTAAGATGACACACAATAGCGTGCAATAAAACATAGTTTATTACAAGTAGGGTATTTCAGTGAAAATATACGGGAGCGTCGCTAGTGATGAACTTTCCCGGGCGATGGTTGTAAAGTTCCGCCAAAGAGTAACAGTGGGATCGTGAAATGAGGAGCTTTGCAAAGTCAGGGGTTTACTGATACATCAGAATCGATCGGACTTTATGACCTGGTTAGTTAGGGGTGTACATTTGTATATTGATTTGATTCAAAGATTGTGCGTGAAGTCGTCCAAACCGCACTGGGCCCGCGTGGACGACTAAGGCCTAATCACTCTATACGGGTAGACTCGTGCCCCTCGGTGGGGACGTATAATGAGCTGATGATGATTTGTATATTTTCTACAAAGATACAAAGGTACTTAGGTCAATCTACGATTTGTTTCAATCAACGCAAAATAAGTCGGTTTACGGAGGGTTTTTATAAGAAGCGTAATCATTTAAATTAAGTTAAACACTTAATGTAAATTATTACAATATATTATAAGTTAAACACTTTAAAAATATTAATTAACACTTTAAATTGTATTTAAATGCTGAAATTGGTGTAAATTGTAGAAAAAAATTTGGAGTATACTTCGATACTAGGTATAAACCGGTAGGATTTACAGAGTTTACATACAGGGTTAAGATAGTCAATAAATTTGAGAATTAAACATATCCTTCTGTAAAATCAGGCTAAGTTTTATATTAAAATGCTTCAATTCTAAGAGCCATATCACATTATTTTATTGTGAATTAGATTCCGCACTTATATCTATTAAAACACATGTTTTTCCAACGAATAGGATATGTTCCTCGAAATATGTTGTCTTTCACAGAATTCAATAAACTTTTATTCTAACCAAATAGAAACCTCCAGAACAAAGGTAAAAAATCAGAACCATTTGGGAGATTGAAAATATTCGCGGCATTCTAAGGGGTAAATTTTTCTTAGTAATGGCAATATAACTCATGGCAGTGCGAACTAATATAAACCAACTTGTATCTACCTCTGGACCCTCTGCATATGTTTATCTAGCTTAGAGTTCCCTGTTATTAAATTTACATGCTTATATCATGTGCGGTTCTGAGTTAGTAGTAACGTCTGTGCAAACAATTTTTATGGGTTTTATAAGCTTGTAATGTACACACAGACAGTTGACCAATCTGATACAGTGTTGTTATATTCGGTTCAGTTGTATGAGTAGTCATCATATTGTTAAACTTTAACAGTTTACCATTTTGTGATGATTCAATAAAATCTGAACTTAAACTCAAAAATGTGTTATGGAAAACGCGAAAATTAAGTATTTACAAGACTTTTGAATCGTTAATCAAACCTTTTAATTTACTAGTGGTCTATCCTATTTTGCGTTTCTTCATCTAGATTCCCACGTTGAGATGTACCATTTAAATTATATTCCATATTGTTAGACTGCTAAAAGTTTAAGTTGAAAAAGGCCTTCGTTGTACTTTTTAGGATGACTCCTATTTTACAAACGTTTTGATAAAATGTAACAAAACTTGACTAGGATATAACGAACACTTATGGTATGCATAAGATTCCAATACTTACCACAACAGCACACGAAACGTCCGCTAAATCGTAAATACGTCAAAATAAAGCACTAAACGGATGCCGGGAAGAAAACACAAAACAGACGGAGTAATGCAAGTAAATCGGCCGTGCAATTCGAGAACGGTGCGGAATAAATTGTTTTAATAAGGCATACATTGGCAGGACAAAAAATCGGGCCGATCACGCAGTTACGTTGGATGACCATGGCATTTACGCTCTATGCCCACCGTGTATGGGCATTGCGATGCACTTTTTGCAGCTTTGACTGCAGTCGGCAATTTGCGATACTGTTATTGGCGGGCACCGGAACGATGCGCTCGGTGCCCCTGCCTATGCGATATTATTCATATTTAAACTCTTTGATAAGACGTATATTGGCATTGCACTTGTTGTTAAGCTGACGAAGCGTGTCTTAATAAATTAATTCTATTTTGTAATTAAAAAATTAATTTTAATAAATTAATTCTATATTGTAAGAGCGTCGGTGGCTCAGTGGTGTGGACTGTCGCCTTCCTACCGGGAGGGCTGAGGTTCAAATCCCGACACGTACCAATGTATTTTCGAATTTTCGAAAAATATATGTACGTTATCCGACGCTCTTACGGTGAAGGAAAACATCGTGAGGAAACCTTCATGCACGCCTTTGAAGAGATTCGAAGGTTGTGTGTGAAGTCGTCCAATCCGCACTGGGCCCGCGTGGACGACTAAGGCCTAATCACCCTATACGGGTAGGCTCGTGCCCCTCGGTGGGGACGTTTAATGAGCTGATGATGATGATGATGATTTTGTAATTACTTTAATATCAATAAGAAAGAAAATAATATTTTTCTATTAGATGTAACGGCATAATATATAAAAATATTAATTGTATCCCTTGCATGTAAAGATTATCAAGGTAACCTTTACGCGAGTAAATAAATTTTATAGGTATGCATAAAATCATTTGTTATTCAGTCATTAATTATATATAACAAATTTAAGGGATTTTATTTTACCTACATAATTTAGACGTACATTTTTTCCATTACAATATCTTCTCAGTAACGTCGTCTCACCTCATGGTAGAATAAAAGACGTAATACAAAAGTAAATTTCGAATCAAATTCATATAAATTGACTAAGCCATGTCTTAACATATTTTACAAATTACGAATTATGAATAGTAACCGTCAAACAATCGCACCTAGATACAATTTTCACTGAATTTTAATAACGAGAACTGACCCTTCGATCTATTTTTGTCACGAGCAGCGCTTGCATAGCACAATGCACAAACAATGGATATTAAAAGCAAAAGTGCAAACAAAAATCCAAGGCGAGCTGGGCACATCGGCTTCTGTCAGGGTTACTGTGGTCCATTCATTAAAAACAAGTATTCATGGAAGCAAAATAAATATCTACAGACACAGCGCCATCTAGCCCCAAGTAAAGCGTGATGCCTGTATTATGGATCCTTAACAAAGGATAAACATACTTATATATTTTATTTGTAAATACATACAAATAATACATAGAAAATACCCAGACCATAACAGACATACATGTTCATGCACACAAATGTTTGTACTGCCCGGGGGATAGAACCCGGAACCCTTGGTGTTGCAGCCGACGTCTCAACAGCTACACCAAATGGTCAACAATTGCTCAACGCATAATTTTCCAATCACTATATTACTCGTGGTGCGAAAAGGTTCTACAAATAGTCAAATTGTTTAAAAATCAGGCTGGTGTCAGTTCTTGACCTTCAAACCATCGCTAGTTCGACAACACAGCCTCTAAGGCAACTATCCAAACTCATAGCTTAGACGTCTAGATCACGAAGGCATGTCTGAAAGTTGGTGATAGTACCAAGCATCTGTTTTCGTAAACTTCAGAATAAGCTTCGACAAAACGCCCTTAAAACCCCATGAAGGCTCACACTAAACTGGAAATAACCAAACCAAAAAATACAGATCACAAAAATCCAGACATTATAAATTGTTATCACACCGAATTATATTCCAGGTCAAACTATTCACGCCAACCGTTCATTAAAAATATGTTTAACAATAGTATTCAATTATGTATAAACGATTTATGGGTTTTAATAAAACAAACTGCTCAATATTTTGCTAATGAATCGGTAAATAGTAATTAATTAGGTGAATTGAATTAAATATGATTCACATAAATTTCATAATTAACAACCTATTTAGTTTTCACCAACCTGTTTTAATTATTAACTTTTATAAAGGAAAACAAAAATGTATACAAGGCAGATAGAAACACACTACCATATGGTTGAAGGACCAGGTAGGTCAGGTTTCTAAAACTTACACAGGGAGACCTCTGTTTATTAGTGGGCAGCCCTCCATATAGTATCATATTGTCTTAGATGAGTTCTATTGAGCCTCTATTCTTTGACTTTCATCATACCAAAACCCGAAAAAAAAGATACTCAATTATAACCATAGCTATAACTTGTCCATGGACAATAATACTTTCTCCGGTCTTGCTGGCCTTGTATGCAGAAATTACATCTTTTGGAACTCGAAGGGAGGTTCTCTCATTAATCTACCGTAGTCCATTGCTAACATCTCCCTAGCACCAGATATGACGGCCATTCACTTTTCTCATCCAGCCTCCACCACTATAATTCGTAAGTCGTAGGTCAAACATCTACTACGCTTTCTAAGGAAGATTGCTTGCAGAATTAGCAAGTAGCTCAGGATCGGGGTGGTTGGCGCTTTTTGGGGAGGTTTATCAGTCAACGAAAATTGCGTATTGATTGTCAATACATGCTCTTAATGAATTCCAAAGTTCTTACTTAATTAAAGAGACCTTTAGTTATACACATGAAACATTTTTTTAATACCAACCAAAAAACTTAAGTCTACTCATAAAATATGACAGGTTTCCATTACTTGATTTTTTGCTGAAAAGTAGGCTAATTAATGATACTTTTATTTTGAAACACAATGTAAAATGGTGTGCATTACTGGAAAATAAATCTTAAAACATATATTTTTAAGCTCTCCCGTATCGAAGTCAACACTTCAATTCAGAGCGGATTAATTTATACCTTCAGTGCCCATTGTTACTATATGAAATCGAGAATGGTAAATGCAAAATAATCCATGTATATACAGAATATAATTCCATTATGTAGTCCCACTAGTAAACAATTACAACGGATTGAAACCAAAACACATCTCGTATTCTAGTTAACAAGGGTCGAGGAATCATTCAATTACACAACGAATAATATTAAATACCATGCTTCAAAATAATTGGTACCGCAATATCACGCTGCAATCAGCAATGTTCAAGTATAGACGGAAAATTGCAATGAACAGCGAATACCAGCATTGTTAATCCACTACATGTATGTAATGAGAGACCCATTAGGGCAAACAAGGTGCAGTTGGTATACAACCGAAATAAAACAATATAATACGCGAAATAACATGAGAAAATTTGTCATCTCGTTAATGATTGCGGTTGCGTTAAAAATGATCTGTATATTAATTGAACATTGCTGAAGTTATCTACTATGGGGCCCAAGTTTTACTCTTTTTTAATTCGACCCAGAAGAGTAACTCTTTTGGGTCGGACTCCAAAAGAATTGTCTGGTTTTGCAAGTATTAAGGCTCAAACAAATTACAAACACGCCATGGAGCAGCCTAGTCACCATTATGACTTAAAAGGCATACTTATATATTTTACGCATAAAATACCTAATAAGTTTTTCACTTTGGTAGTCACTTAAAGCATTAAGTAAAGCTAACACAAACATTATGTGATAATTTTATAAATCATACAGTATGAGGCTAATAGGCCAAAACATATATAAATGACAGCCCACCCGGATTTGCAACTTGCAAATAAACCTATTCTTTTTCGCGAAAAAAACGAACGATTCGTGTTCAATATTTATTGGGCAAGTGCGATGACGAATGCCTTTGCTCCCAATTATATAAAAAAATATAGTCGTCATACGATTCATACTAATTTAACCTTTTAACCGCAAGAATTCCAGACACAATAGAAAATCTATTCATTTTGTTGGATGTATCCATTGGGGGTTCGGTATCAGGGTTAGTCACTATTTGAATCTACTATTAGAAACACAAAACAAGCAATGATGTCAAATGTTTATTCTGGATAGCAAGTAGCGGAAAGTAAGACCACGAAATAATGCAACATCGATTTCGGCATTTATTTAATTTGGTTGTAAATACCAGATAGATAAATGTTTCAATAATTTTAGAAGGTTAACCTATTAACCGCCGACGTTCCAACTGTGACTCTATTGTGTCTGTTAGATATATACAACTACGGTGATTAAAGGGTTAAAGCTTATATGTGATTCTTTGCAAAATAAATAAATCGAACACAAATGCTAATTTAATTAAGATAAATTGTGTATAAACACTTTGGGCCATTCGTTACATGTAAGTCGTGTGTTTTCGACTAAGTAGAAGTAAATGGATTCCGCGAGAGTACAAAGGAAGTTCATGCATTTTTAAATTGAGCCGGAGTCGTAAATAAGTTAAAGTAGTGGTACCAGTATCCCGGCATCATTATACTAATTACATGCAAAAAGTGAAGGAGCCCAGTAATGTAATATCAAATAACATACGTGTCAGCGGTCGTGGTGTCACACTCGAGGTGTGACGTCACACTCCAGGGTTTTCTGCTTAGAATATTCTTTGTGAGGCGACTGACGGTCGCTGCGGTTTCGTAGAGATGGGGCTTTATGTTGGCAAGATGTAGTCGAGAACGAATTTTCAATTCAAATTCTTACCGTGCCATTTTTGTAGCTCTTAACGCGTATTAAGGAGTGAGTATCTATACATAACTTTGCATAATGTTTGTAAAATATGTTGTTGTTGTACTCCAATGTTTACATTATGTGACACATTTATGAGATGGCCTTTGACATTATTTTAAAATTCCACGCAAAACCATCTGCGATATTTGTCACTATACATTTTTAAGCAAAAAGAAATAAATAACCACCATAAATATAAAATAGTTATGTAAAATATATAAGAAAAAGCTCTTGCATCATGGTTAAAACAAAAATATCAAAATAAACGTTCAAAATGTTTTCATTACATAATTTAAAATTTTCCAGTCACGTATTTCGGCATCACTATCGTAGCTGCCCTTTGGCGCCTGTGCAAGATCAAATTAAAAACGGAATTTATGATAAGTATCATTAATTATTTAACGAAATACTTTGGACTTGAGCCCTGACCGCTATAACCTTTTTGCAAAACACCCCTGCACAAACGGAATGAATTATACTCGGAGTATAAAGGGTACAGTGTGTTGCGACCAAGCGTCGTAGGATCAACGTAAGTTAGCAACGAAATTAGCTGCTCCAAGTGAAATATTACAATTCAATTAGAACACGCTGTTTGTACATTTTCGTGTGACGAAAGGTCTATGGGGACAGAAATGCAAATTATTAGAGTAGCCACTTAGCGAGCGAAAGATTGCTCGATTACATTATCACTATGCTTTGGACATTCCTAAAACAATATTATAGAATGTATTACTACTTGTAAGTAATACAGGCTTGATCAAATGCAAAAGAAAACATTTAACATTTTGGCGCTTTGGCTGATGTACTCGATAGAAAGCGCAGAACCGGGATATCAATTGCAAAAATGACTTAATCTAGAAGTAAACTGCGTAATTATTTAAGAGTACTTGTTATTTTTATAGCTGGTTGTAATAAATTATAACTAAATTAATTCACATTTGAAGTAGCTTCTTCGGAACTATTCGCAGAAACGCCTTATGCAAAACAACAAGGGAAGAATGTTAAGCACTGAAAAACAGTAAGGCTAACAATGCCTTTTTCACTTTTTAAACAAAACTCTTACTGGGTTTAATTATGGAAGAGCTTTACGAGGATTACCATTATTCTGTTTACGTGGCGGATTACGGTGAAGCGAGAGTGAACTAAAATATTTTTCAGTGGTTTTAAGGTAATGCGTTTTTACAAGGTGCTTTTTATTGGCGTTGTGTTCTTTTAAATTGAACAGTCGTAATTCGGAGTCGATAGAATAGGAGTTCCTCATATATATTTAGGACCCAGGCAAAATTATTTTTCAAACTTTGATAAAAATCTACTATGGAATAAAACAAACAGATAACGCAGAAATATGAACTACTAACTAGGAAAGCATCTCCATCACATAACATGAAGGTGCTTGTTTATTGAAAACCAAAATGTACCCTTATTTTCTTTGCGCGTATTTGTACCTTCGTACACAACAAACTCGGGTTAATTTCTAAATAGCTAGAAAAAGCCTTGGCGCGCAAAACCAACATGAAATATAAGGAAAGTTAATAGTTGTAGACTTAGCGTCTATATCGATCGAATTTTATAATTCGTAAAATGAATTACGTCTATTACATCTTTATTGTGGCGAGGAACCCATCCTCGCCACAATAAAGATTTAACTTTTCCATGTGAGCTTCGTTGTCCGTCTGTTCTATAAAAACTAATCTGGACTAAGACGCCGCCCTAGCAGGTCAGTACGCGGTGCCTGTAACTGATAGACGATTGAGCCTTTCAATCCATCAATAATACTTGACTAGCCCATAGGATTACAGTCTGAAATCCAATAATTGATGTCAGGTATCGAGATAAGCTTTTGCAAGACATGCAAGGTTGTTTTTTACGTACTTGACTACTGTTGTTGGCCGCAGATGGTCTTAACAGCTTCAACGGGCAATTGGCTCTCAGCCTTAAGATTTACACAACGCGTCTAAGGGCATCCCAGAGTGGGACACGAACCTCTGCTTAGGGTATTGCGGGGAGGGCTGGGTAACCTAGTATATGTTTGCGCATTATAAGACACAATTTTTTCAGGTATTATATTTATGCAGACGTCGTTGTTATACATTATATTTATCCAGCTTTTCCTTAAATGTATTATTTAAATCTTAAAAGATCCAATTTTGAATTCCCACATTGACAGATTACATATTCCTATCTAATAAACGATAATATAAACACGAGAGCCACCTTTTGTGATCATAATAAGGCAAAAAAGTCTCATAATAAATTAGTCCTTTGCTTCTCTATATAAGTAAGCTCAAAGCTCACCGAATTAAATATTAATGTTTGTGTAGGTACGTCGTTTACAGAATATGCTACAGGTCAGAGGTCCGTTCTTCGTAACTTTGTGGTGGTTAGCAAGCAACATGAGTAGGTTTGCACAGTACATACCCTAAGGCGTATTTTGGACGGCCTACTTTGTATGAATACGGGAGCGTATTTACTTTGTGACTCGTAAATGTTCTCGAAATGACATTGTTAATAAATAACTTGCAAATCTTGTGTTTGTCTTGAAAAAGTTGAGGGCTTTGCGGCTGGGCTCTCGTGTTTACGTTGTTAGCATTATTTGAATAGTTCATGATCGTGCAAATTACAATTCGTCGATTCGTATTAGCTTTGCCGATGTGATTGGATTCTATTTACATTCAAAAAAGTTTTAACTACGGTGATTTGTTGAGAAATTTAATAAATAATGTATTTAATGTTTAACTTTAATGCTAAAAAACGTTTCTCTTAGTTTCTCGTAGTGACTAGGTAAGAACAATAGGTTTGTAACAAAAGCTTTCTCGATTTTACAAAATTCTATATAGTTTCGTTAATTCTTGTTATTGAATAAGGGTCTAAATACAATGTCTTCAACGGTGCAGTAGAGTGAAGTGGGAGGCAATCACATGAAAAAGCCCCAGTAGTTTGGGCTGTGCGTTGATAGATCATTATTTTCAGTCAGGCAGTCACCTTTGAGTTATACATATTTAGATAACAAAACTTTATTAATAATACCTTCACTTTAATATGTGGTGGACAAAAAGACTAGTTCTTCATGCATTAGTTTATTTTGGACAATTAAGTCGAATGGTTTGCCAAATTCTTATAAGATTTTCCCTTGATTTTCAGACACTATCTGCATTATATCTCATTTTGATAAAGTGGAACCTTTATAAACTTTATTCGGCACAATAAAATACGCGAGCAACCGATCCCAGTCTCGTAAACGGATCCAAAACCATCCACACTTTACATATAGCAACGGGTAGTTGGCGAAAATCTTCCAATTTATTCCCATTTCGACTCAGGTACGTGCAATAGAACTCACACGCTGGTTTGTCTGGAAGTATGGTACATTGTTGCCAACAAAAGCTAAACCTCGTAAAACATTTCACCAACAAAGGATACTGTTTGATGCTCTACTTTGTCTACTAACGATTTAAGATACGAAATAGATTAGAATGCTCAAAATACTTATTGTGTTACATTGTTAGTTTGTCGGTGTTATCCGTACTTAGGTCTGAGTTTCGCCCGTTTTAATACGGAACGGTAGAAATTATGGCAACGAGGACTCGTTGGCATAGCGGATAGCACCGTTTGGGGACGATCGTGCCTAATAATTGATTATATTTCTTTATAGATAATAAGGTGATCCAGCATCTCAACACTACCATCTCAGCTCATTATTCGACCTCACCGAGGGGCCCGCGCCTACCCGTAAGGGCCGTAGTCGTCCACAAGGGTCTAGTGCGAATTGGCCGACTTCAAGCACAACCTTTGAATCTCTTTATAGACGTGTTTTCATACGATGTTTTCCTTCACTGTAAGACCGTCGGATAAACGTACATACAATTTCGAAAATGAGATATTCTGTCGCGGGATTTCAACGTGCACCTTGCAGTTCGAAGGTAACATTCCACACAAATGAGCCACCGACGATACAGCATACAATGATTTTAATGGCTGCGTAAAATTTATAATGTGATATTTTACTATAAATGTTGCGCCCTCCGAAATAAGCAGCGACCTAAATTTGACCATCACAAATCATGGTCTAGTTATGCTTATGACTCCATAGCTTTAGATAAACAATTGACAGTGCATCTAACTCGAGAACTAGGACCATTGCACATTATAAGCACCCGCGCTACGTCTTCTTGTACACAATATTAACGGCCCTTTTTCCTATTTCCCTTTTACAAAATTTGTCAGCATATTTATACGCGTCAGTCATGAAAATTAATTGGCATAATTCAAGTATCCTCTAGAGACTGTTGTAATTCTAAATTAAACGGAATGCTCTAGATGTATGTCATATGTCGACATACCAGATTGCTACGCTTACTCGGAGTGTTGTATCCACAAGGGATCTAGCTAGCCTGATTCAGGGTTAATGTGCGCCTTAATCATGTTGTCTTGGATCATATTATCGAAGTCGAAATTTCAAGCGTTTTTTGGCGGTTTTTTTTACGTAATATATTTATTGAATTTTTTATATTGCTTTTCCAAACTCAAAATCATAACATCATTATTCGAAAATTTTTACTTTTCAATCGACATAAAAACATAATTTACATTATTTTTATGACTACCACTGATTCAGCCAAAGTAGTTCTTCTTCGGAAAAGCCGTCAAGAAACACGTTAGTCACTCTTTTCACCTTTCAAATAATTTATTGCAAAAAAATTGTCACTGGAACATTATGTACCGAGCAAGATCACATATTATCTTCATCCGATAATGTTCTGTAGCCCGTATCAATATACGGCTGGTAAGGAAAAAAAATTTGATTATATAACTATTTGTAGTGTATGACAAGTATTGAGTCGGATGAGCTTGAGGATTTTAGCACATATTTTAAAGTGATCCAAACAACCCACTTCACATACTCGTGATGCATTAATGATTAGCAAATTTTTCCTTTGACATAAGCTTCAAGCTTGCCTGCCGCTTTGCCTGTCAACTTATGATATATTTCGGTCGAACTTATGGTATGATCCATCCGATAGCTCATTTAGTGAAAGAACCTATTGCCGTATTTCGTCCTGTCACACGATAAGAAGCCAAAGATATGGACTTACAAATACTCAACTCATTCGCCCAGAAGCGAACTTGCAATTCACTATCAATGGTACGACAGTAGCAGTATTTCACGCATGCGCAGCTCACCTCACTCTAAGTGCTGATAAAGCGGGACCCACAATCGCGCCTCTCATTAAGCAAGGGGAAGTGTTTGTAATAATTGATTAAACATATACGAGTGCGTATGTTGGCACTTGATTAATTGACAGCGGGTTTGCAGTCAAGGATTATATTGCTGATGGATATACCAATCATTTTTTCGAAAGGATTTTTTCCCTAAAGGCCGCAGATGGCCTTCATACCTTCACTGTACAAGGTTTACTGGTAACATATGTAACTACAAAAGTATAATACAAAATTTGAAACATAAAGATGTCTTTGTAAATACAACCAAAGGTTAATCCAAACTCCATAAACGAATTTTTGTGTTGCATCTAGTAGCTGCATGACGGCGCTGTTGTGCAATCTTACGTAAATTTTTCACAGAACTTATTTTACGTTTTCTTTACTAAAATAAATACAGTTTCATGCAAAATAAATCTATAAGTAATTTTATTTTCAAAATAACTATTTTATATTGGGTTAAAGTGATAACCCAATATAGAATAGTTATTTTGAAGAGAAAAATTTAGACTGATTTTTTAAAGGGCTCAATGGCCCGTTTGCCGCTTTCGGTTGTCATTGCTCAAGTTGATTACTTATCATCGTGGTACTAAAGCTCCTTTGGTATTTTGATTCTAATACGAGTCAAACACGGCGAGACATTTTAAAATTTATTACTAGACCACCTACGCAATACTAAATACCAATCAGAAAGAGTGCTCCATTTATAAACACTAGAACTGTGTCCTTTTTTTCAAGCCGTCAAAGAAACGTCTCGAGATTCTATTTTCAAATTTTAAAACCTAATATGCTAATTTAGATAAAATTTTTCGAATTTGGAATTGCAAAACATTTACCAAACGTCATTAGCAAACCTTAGCTTTGGCGAAATAAAACTAGGTTAAATTAGTGGCGGTTTTTAAATCTTTGGCAGACGCGTTCCTAGTGTATTCTCGAATAACTTATGCAAATTCGGTGCCAATCCCTCGCCGTTCTTACTTACACTCAGTTGATATTGTGACAGACCAAATTAATTTTGACACGAGTTTACTAATTAATGTCGCTCGTAACGTCGCGACGGACAGAGTGAGCGAGTAAAAACACATATTTTATCTTTTACGTTTAATTTTGTAGTGGGGATGTCCATCGATATCCAATGCTTGCACATGGTTTTTTAAATAGATAAGTAATATAAAAATTGAAGAGGAAGGTTTTTATAAGTTTAGTTTAGTATTAGCATTACACCCGTGCGAAGAAGGGGCGGGTCGCTAGTGATTTAATAAAAAGGAATTACGTTACCCAGTTGAACCTAATTACTATTCTTCAACTATCGTACAAACCTGCAACAAAACAAAGAAGTGATATAAATAATTATATTTGTTGTAACTGCAAAAAAAAAATTAACTATATATTCAACATTTTATATGTAAAAAATATACTTTTTTTAACATTAATAATTTTTAGCTTCAGACAGTACTATCATGCATACATTTCGCCATTTGTCAGACAGAAGCGATAAATTATTACACAGTTATTAAGGTGAACTGAAGTTATTTAAGTCCCCAAGGGACAGAATATTCTAACTCATGCTTCGTTTTATATGGACGAGACAGGTGCAATAGCATCTGCTTAGAAATAAGTATACATGGTTTAGAAACAATGTCAATGAATGTAGAAAGACTTCGTTGTGAATTATAGATTAGCTTGTTTGAACCTTACATGTTCTAAAACACTACAAACATATACAACAATACAAAATACGCTTTTACGATAACAACGTTAAAGCAATGTTATTTGCCACTTTTATCGATGTATTTACTTAATTATTTAGTTATGTTTCAAAATTTCATTTTCTATAAGAAATCGAAAGTGTATCATTATGTAAATACACATACGTGGTCTATATATATAGTAATATATATAGTTAATCTTTCTCAATTATATTCGTTTTCAAAGAGAAAATAAAAACCGAATATACAAACATTTATAAAACTAAGCTAGCAAAGGCAGTATATATTTGAAGGTGTTTTCAATGATTTTCATAGTTTAAAGTACCTAACGAACTATCGGTTTAACAATTATTACTGTGGTTTCAAGCAGGGTCGAAATTACGCATTTCCACTGTATTAGCAGTGTGTCTGACAGAAAATGGTTACATCAGCTGGGAACAACATATACTGTTATAATATTCACTTTGGGCCCTCCCCACCCCCGCGGTCCCTTCCAAAAGCTCTTAATGCCAACTCGGCCTGACCTCATGGCAGCTCCATTAAGCCGTTTATACATAATGTATGAATTTGTTATGCCGTTTGATGTAAAGAAGCTTTAACTCAGGTAGTGCTAGGTTTCAGATCAATTTTGACTCAACATAAGATGCAGGCCTAAAGTGCCAATTAAATTATAGAGATATTCTGGTAAATAAGTTGAAAGTATTTATTATTTAATGCTTTCCCTGCTTAGTGCACGAAGAGAGTGAAATGTCTCGGTGACCATCAATAATTTCGTAAAATATAATCACTGTAAGTTTTTATTTGTGTTAACTGATGTAAGCTAAGTAGCCAAGGTTGGCAGCATAATAACAGCACCAGAACTTTTATTCAAAGGTTCTTTGACAAGTTAAAGGTTTGAACTACAGCTACAAGCCCTCCAATATTTAACTAAAATCAATAAAAGATATCATAATATATTTACATTAAAAAAATTAAACTTCCGATACAATTCAAAATTCCAGTGCCAAAAATGCATAAGACTGAAACTCAGGGCAATTTCTATGTGTAATTATTCAATTCATATTTAATAAATATAACGTTGCTTAAATGGTTTAACAATAAGTGTATGCGACTTTTCAAAAAAAGTTTGTTCTTTTACAACGCGGCGCGGCGTCTTAGCACTTCAGCAAAAACAAGGGAAAGAAGTTGAATATTCATGAAGATATGAAGAGCGTAATAAAAGGCTTAAGGAAAAACTGACTAAATATTTAAAGCCATCAATTTAGCCGACTGACTTGTTTACAACGCTTCGTAAAGTGTATGATGTATTTTATTGATACCCAGCAGCGACGGTTCATTGATCGCCACTGACTTGGCCTTTTGTTATTTCTCATTTACATATACAGACAATGTTTTGTAAAATAGTTATCATAACTAATTCATCTTTATCTATACTATCGACGGGACATTGTAATTAATTAAAACTAGCTGTGCTTCGAAAACAACCTAAAATAGGTAACGTGTACGGCTCACGCGAGTGCGTCGCCACGTGGAACTACATTTCCTAAATTTTTCTAATCAAAAGATTGATTTGAAAATAAAAGGAGCTTTAGTTTTTATTTTTTACATCAGCTACCTGTAAAAAAGCCCTTCCAATCTGTCCAGCCATTTATAGATTACTCGAATAAAAAGACAGGCAGCCAAAAATTTAAAAAAATATATTTTGCGTATGTTGAGTTTATTAATTTCATATAAATGAAAAAAAATATTATTTCAATATAATAAACAGACTCTTCCACTTTATATTATATGTTTAGATAATAATATAAACCGGGAGGGCTGAGGTTCAAATCCGACACGTACCAATGTATTTCGAATTTTCGAAAAATATATGTACGTTATCCGACGCTCTTACGGTGAAGGAAAACATCGTGAGGAAACCTTCATGCACGCCTGCGAAGAGATTCGAAGGTTGGGTGTGAAGTCGTCAATCCGCACTGGCCCGCGTGGACGACTAAGGCCTAATCACCTATACGGTAGGCTCGTGCCCTCGGTGGGACGTTTAATGAGCTGATGATGATGATGATGAAGTATATAAAATTAGGAGTATTTGGTACAAACAGTATTACAATTCAATAAATACTACCCAAATTCATTCAAACTGATATGACAACTTCCGAATGGTCGCTAACGCAGGGCGTTTTAACGTTGCAGGGTTAAACAAGAAATACAATTTAGGCACTACTAGAGTTCCATAAATGAGAGCTAAGCTAACATAAAATTTTCAAAATATTTCAAATCGAATACGAAATTTTGGGTTTGGCTGGGTTTTTCATCATGTCCTAAGCAACGCCGCAGTTTAACACATGAGAAATAAGTTCGCGAACATGACACTGACACAATAGAAAACCCATCATGTCTGGCGCCTTAAGGCGTCATTGGCGGTCCAAGGGTTAGGGATTTATAGTTTGAACTATGAAAAAGATTTTGTAAATATCATTTAAATCAAGCCGGTTGGTCCCGCAAACACAAAATAGACCAGCTGAATATTAAATCAGTGACGACAAATTTAGAAACATTGCCGTCAATAAAATAGCTAGAGGAAGTCATACCAGCCAATATTTGTTTAAATTTTGAACTCCTACAATTTCCATTGTAATATATAATATTAATAATAAAATAATCTGCACTAAGAACAACCATTAACGAATGTAAACGTCGAGAAAACCCGATACGGTGTTTTCAAACACTAGCCTTACCGAAACAGGTGCAGTAGTTTGCAGTTTGAAATCTTGCTTTCGTATCTCGTACCAGGTAACGAATACCAAGTTTAAAAAGCTATTTATCATATTCTAGATTCCTTCAGACGTGTATAACGACCACTCGGAAATCTCCGAGGTGTTTCCTAAATGACGGAATGATCACGATGTATGCATCCTTGCATGTGCATTAGCAACGTATATATGCAATTTGTTGGTAGTTCTTGAAACGCGGATCGCTTAGCGAACGTGTCAATTTGGGATAGTTTTTTAAATGCTTACTCAAATGTCGTAATATATATTTCACAGTATGCACAATATCATAGGGTAATTGGTTATTAAGTAAAAAAATGGATGATTTAGTGCAAAACTTCTAAAACGTTTCATAATAACTAATAATATTAATTGCCATATGCGATAAGGCCGCCCATTGTACTTGATAAAAATATATATATTCTTAATGTTACTTTTTTGTGTGTGCAATAAAGAATGTAATAAATAAATAATAATAAAAAAATAAACGACTCATGCCTGATGGTCTCCGCATCAAAGTAAATTTTAAATACATTATTAATTTTAAAATCAGAATATACCTCAATAAAATACTATTTTGCTGTATTTGTAAATTGTTTTAATAAATAATTTAACAAAATCAAGCTTTATCGGTTCACGAGTAGCTATACTCGTATACCTATAACATTATTCCAATAGTGTACCATTTTCATCAAATTAATAACGCCACTTAAGCAACACACAGTTCGGACTTGTACTTATCATACATAAGCCTTCCTCGGTCCAAGTTATTTGATGCGAACTTGTAAGCTGCTTACACGTAGCCAGTGGAGGGTAATATTCACCAAATTACTCCCGCAGTCAGTCTCAGTACGTAGTTATTTGAATAATTGATGCGTTTCCCGTGAGCTCGTCCAAACATTTGCAATCTGCAATCAAAGGTCCAACTTGCCTCCTCCGACTCAAAGCGGCCGCCCACTTGCATTTTCGTCTGCTACCGTGCAAAACAAAGCAACTGCCAACGTGATTTTCATATTGAAATTGAAATACCACCTTTGGGAAGACGTCCGATAGAGGTATAAGTTAGACATGGCCAAATGTGATTAAACAATGGATTGTGACGTTTTTTAGTTAAGTAATCAAAGAAACCACTACTTATTACTATGATAGTCGTATAAGAACGAGTTCTTATTATGACACATTTGTTAAAGTGCAATGGTAGCGAGGTCAACAAGGGTTTCCGGTTCTATCCTCGAGCAATCCATTTATTTGTGTCCGTGAATATGTTTCTTGTAGGTATATAAATGCCAGGAAATAAGTTACAAAAAAATATAAATATAATAATTTTACAGCATTTACGTACTTTTTAATTGTGGTAGTCAATTTTATTAGTCGATTCATCGAAGCAGTTAATTATCATACGTTCACGGCATTAAGAACTAAATGTTTAAGTTTGCTTTGGAACTGAAGCGAACAGGGTAGGGATGTGAACTGACAAATCAATTTATTGGTACATTTTGTATGCTTATATAACATAATGACGTCATAATACAGTTTTAAATGTAAGCATTTTACAAAGCATATGTACCTTACCTACCTACCTTACCTATACCTTTTTACACGATATGTAAAATTTCATCGGGTAAGTTTGAACATTAAAACATTAAACAATATTTTGTGATTTATCAGACATTGGACCTCTATGTTTGTATAAATTAAGGCACTGGCGTGCACAGAGAATATGAGTAGGTTATGCAAATTGAGTGACACTAATCGCAAAAACTTTAATCATAATTTACATTTTTGTCAAATTAAGTGCTGTTTTTAGTCAAGTTAAGTTGGCGAATAAGTTGGAACCCTTTAATATATTAGCGTTTTGCCGGGTTGTTGAACGTACAAAGTATGCACTGCTTATTTGCATATATGGAGCGAACGCCACTGAATTTTAGTATTTTATAATATATGATTTCCGCAATCTAAGTACAAAGATTATATGCTGTTACAAAGAGAAAGTCACGACATCTTAATTCTAAGACTGAAGTCAACCCTTTTTAAAAGACATCGTAACAGCGTCCAAATTCTTCGTAGAGCATACTCGTAACACGCCGGCGACTTCGGCCTGTGTCACTAACGCGTGTACTGAATTCCAGATACGAGCAACAAGTGACAACAATATCACCAACTAAAATAATAAATTCCAACCCTACCACACGACTTTAGAGACCATTCTCCCTGAACAGCCAGGACCTTACAAAGTTCGATGGTTAACAAAATTATATTAAAATTCATAAAGACCTCAGAATTACAGAGACTGAAATGGAATTAATGAAAATCGAGTCATAACAACGGCACTTTTATTGGCGTCTTTGTAAGCTTAATTAATACTTAACTGGACTAAACGAACTAACAAATACCTTCTGGCTTTGTAACAACAGAATTGTAGTTGAATGGAATGAATTAACTTTGTGAATACACTTAATTTAGTTGTTTAATTAAGCTTTCTAAATTGTATTTTGCAGCAAATAATCTTTAGAGCTTGTTATTATTTAAAGCTAACAATCTTTAAAACCTCTCGTGGAGCTGTCTAATTTATAATTGCTAAGTATTAATCAACATTTAAGTACTTAGTGGCATTAGTAACTAATATTATTTACCTCAATAAATAAAATAAAACGGGAACAAACGAGTAAACTATGAGTGTAGGTACCGTTAACTTCAGGTTGCAATGAGAAGAATGGAGAAAGACAATTCGCTCTACCTATATAGCTAAAGGTTATGTTTGACGACGACGACCAACTTGGTGTAATGGTTGAGACATCGGCAAATACACCAAGAGTTCCGCGTTCGAACCCCGGGCAGTTCAAACATGTGTGTGCATGAACATGTATGTTTGGTTGTTCTGCGTGTTTTCTATGTATAGTATGTACGTATTCACAAAAGAGTAAATGTATGTATGTTTAGTACCCATATTATAGACTAAATGCTTAGTTTTGAACATTTTGCATTTGGCTTTTAATGACTTTCATCACTGGCAAAGCAACCAGCGCCTATCACTGAAGGCTGAACCTTAATAAAATGGTTTGGAAACCAAGCCCGCCATAATTTTCACACCGCATTGCATGTTAAAAATTCAAAAAGAACATTGGTACGTGGCGGTATTTAAACCTGCACCCTCCAGATCGTAAGGCAACAGTCCACGCCAATGAGCCACAGACGCTCTATTAAATTTGTATTAAAATTCAATAACAGAAGGGTTCAATTATAAAAAGATACGGGTATGCCGCTGAAGTTCTGATTCCAGGTGCCAAAATTTATAAAAATTTCGACACCCTTCGTTGACTTAATTTTGGATAGTTCATTATTTTTATTATTACTTTTACTGGACGTTCACCTGATGGTCAGTGATCCGCGTTGCCACGACAGAGCGGTTTTAAAGATACCAACAACTGATACACAGTTCACAGTACTTTCACGATCGTCAATTGAGCGAGCTAGTCGCTACGGTATCAAACTCTTGGCGAATCCCCTAACATTACAATATTATGATAACTACAGTGTAAATTTTCAGCAGCCATCTTTTTCTGTGCATTACATTACGAAGTTCACTAAAACGTCAACTTTGTTTTTGTTGAAGATTTTTCACAATAAATGATACGTTAAATGGAATTTCAATTGGGGCCATGTTTTAAAGGGCAATTTGTAAGCGATACCTAGGTGTCAATTAGGATTCGGAAAGGTTTCGGGTTTTGGA
The DNA here is from genome assembly GCA_019425675.1 of Leucinodes orbonalis. Classification (NCBI taxonomy): domain Eukaryota; kingdom Metazoa; phylum Arthropoda; class Insecta; order Lepidoptera; family Crambidae; genus Leucinodes; species Leucinodes orbonalis. Next base: position 26,737 of record PQWD01000755.1, read on the forward strand.
ACTTTATAGTTGTTGGTATGGCAATCTGATTTACACTACAAGGACTTTCATTTTGTACTCTTTTGCCTATCCTCTGTTACCCTTAGTCCATGCATACAAAATATCACTCAGCAAATACTATATAAAAACAGATTTTAGGATTCCGTAGCCAAATGGCAAAAACGTAACCCTTATTAGTCATGTCTGTCTGTCCGTCCGTATGCATTTTTTCTCCGAAACTTTTAAAAATAATACTGTTAAAGTTTGTATGTATTTTTTTTTTGATGAATCGCTATAATGTGTTCGGAATCTTTAAAACACGTTTTTTGGCGTACCCCATACTTTGAACTGAAACTCATTGAAATTGTTCAAACCAAATTTCATTTTCATGGTAGATATCGATCGAATCAGTAGATTTTTTTATACGTCATAAACGGTGAACCACTATTTCCTTTTAATTAATCTGTAGTAGGTGCCTAATTAAACTTTTTATTAAGGTTACTTACTGAAATCTTCATAAGCGCTTGGCCAATTTTTATTCAGTCTTTAATCATGTTATGAAAGGCACACACGCTGTCCTAATGTCAAAATGTAATGCCTGCCCATGACACATGCAGTGGTGAAGGAAAACGGTAGATCAACCTATTATAGTTATTCTTTGTTGAACCTATTGTGTCGATCAAGTCGTTCACACAAAGTAACCTGACCGCGTCAAAATAACACCGTGATGTGATATAGATTACCAGAAACTTACAGGTACCGATGTCTCATTTTGTATTTATACCTTATGAAATTATCAATAAAATTGACAATACACCTCAATAACATTGTTAGGGACAAATATCATTCGTCACCGTTCGTTTCCAGCGATCGTTCCTTCCGCGTGCGTGCAAATTATGGAACGACCTCCCAGCCTCGGTGTTCCCTAATAACTACGACATGTCCTTCTTCAAACGAGGTTTAAAGAGAGCCCTTTCTCTTGATAGGCAGCGGCATGGCTATGCCCTTAGCATTGCAGTTGTCCATGAGCGGCGGTTACCGTTTTCCATCAGATGGGCCGCCAGCTCGTCTGCCTACATAAGCAATAAAAAAATAAATAAAAAAAATCATCTTTAAAACCATTTAATCGCAGAACAAAAAATTTAAGCCTACATACCTAACATGTACATGTGTGTGCTGCATTGGTGTATGCTAAATAGACACTTTAATATGATTAATGTGTGTGTTAGAACACACCAACGCAATGCTGAAGACGCATGAGTGGTGGTAGAAATTAAATCAATAAACAATAAATCAAGCTTTGTATACCGTGCCCAAACAACATTTCTTAAATAATATATAATATTATGGGGAACTATTCTTTCCATTTTCCGTGGGCAAAATTACAATAGTCCATTTTTCTTCCCGTCGGCATCCCAACCGCTCGACCCTTAAGTGGGAATCTCGAATATTCTATTAACAAACTTAATTATCCATTACACAAAGAAAATCCGGTAAATAATCAAAGCCTTGTTCCACGAAACGGTAGGAACAACTGTCTTAAGCAAACGGGTCTTAACCTATTTAAGATGGGGAAAAACTCAATCTGAATAAAGACTGCCACAGTGATTTAAGCTTTGCCAAAATGGAAGAAGGATTAAGAAGGTCACGATGCTGACATAGTAGGATTACTCCTGGGTGCGTCCTCAGCAAATAAATGACGACTTTACACAAGGAAATATTGAACGTTCTGGAAGTGAACCTGTGTTGATGATTACTTGTTATATTAAAATCAGATTTTTTGGTAACGTTATTAATGATTATGGTAACAAATATTGAAGAGGCCAATGATGTTTTTCGTCGTAGTGCAAGTCTACAATTGGCATACCAGTCTTTAAAATACGTATTTAACTAGCGTACCATCGATTAATGTAATGCACAGAAAATATTAACGTAGATGAGACATTTTGAAATTTCTTTAAAGAAATTTAAAAAAATGCATCTGGAAGTCTATATCCTGACAATTTTATATTTCCACCCTGAACTCTACATTAATTATTTCAAATTGACCTAACTTAAATAATTCGCAAAAAATAAAACTTGCGCGACCAAAAATTATCAAACTATTAAAATCTATTTTCCATCAAATGAACCACTAGACCGAAATAAAAACAAACAAATACACAAAAAAGGGAAAACCCACATCTGACATCGCAAATAAATAACCAGAGTATTGTCCAATGCCCTAACTGGAATAATAAAAGTAAATTACACTACATGTATCACTTCCAGACGTTTTAACGGTGGATTTTCCGCGGAATATCCGTGCAAATGGGCTTAGCGTCCCGCGAACACGTCAATAAATCTGACACTTGTCAGCTAGGACTTGCTTATTCTCCCGATTTTTTTAAGACCGAAAAGTTCGTGTTTGTGTTCGGCGAGTGCGGGTACTGAATATATTCTATCTGCGGACTCAAATCTCAGTTGAAAAAAAAACACGTTATAAAATAATTTTGGTTACTAGCTTTTATGTGCGACTTCGTCCGCGTGGAATAGTTACTTTAACCTAACGCTCTCTTTTTCGTTTATATAGGCGAAGTAAAACTGCGATATCTCATAAGATACAAATTTAAGTTGAATGATGTAAAGGGCAATTTAGTTTAAAATTAAGTAATTGTAATAAATAAAGTATTTATTTGGATAAGGATTATTATCATATTTATGAGGGTGTTTACCTTCGCAAATGATGCATTATTTTAGATTTTTTTTAGAAAAAAATAAATTATAGGGAGCTAAACTTCAAAGATAGACATATGTAGTCGCGGACTTTTTTGTAGACCTTTAAAAGGGGAACAATGCTCTCATACGCATACGCAGCGCAAGATCCAAGCATGAAAAATTCCCCCCGATTTTGAAACATTCTTCATTGCTGCTCCGTTTCTATTGCTCGTAACGTGATGATATTTAGCCTTCCTTGATAAATAAGCTATCTAACACTGAAAATATTTTTCAAATCAAACCAGTAGTTCCTGAGATTTGCTAGTTCAAACAAACAAACTCTTCAGCTTTATAATATTAGTACCTATAGATTAGCAGTGATCCTTTTCACTATTATTGTTAACAGTAAAGTGTGTTTGGTAAAACCAGTTTTTGTTGAGTTAAAAGTTCGAAATATGCTAATAGGTTAAAAAATGGTTTGATAACAAAAAAGTTTATTTATTTATTTAAGTTCTGGCATTTATACTTTTTAATTATATAAATATGGTATAATTTTCAAATATCAAATTCAAAACGCATAACCACAGATCTAGATAGCCCGACAGCGACAAATTAAATCGAGAAAAAAAGGCATCGAGAATTTCTTTATAATATGAGTAACAATAAATGCTCGAACCCTTATATTGGTAAATAATTTATATCAGCAGTTTTAATCAGTATATCTTAAAATAAAATCTACAAATACATCCAAAATAGCACGCACGTGAGGATTTATTGATAACTGCGACATAATTATACGAGTAATTAGCGATTGCGTTACAATACACCGACGCCGAGTGCATTTCATCGTTCAAGTATTTACACAGCACTGGAGCGACACACAGTATTAAAGTAATTACTTTTGAACAACGTTCATTAATTGTGGGTCAGATTCTGCGGTGAATTGGGCGATGATTGAGGGCCTGTTATTGTTTCGCACTGCACCGACTCTGACATTTCGCGGAGCTATAAATGAATTTGCCAGTTTGTAAAATACTGCAAACTACAATGTTTTCATATTTCCGTGTTTTATTTATTTTCTACCCCAAGAAGAGCTTCTAAGAGCGTCGGTGGCTCAATGGTATGGATATTGCCCACTCTTCCACGACCCATTTGTGTTGCGTGAGAGGTCGGCCGCAACACAAGGGTTCCGGGTTTATTCCGGGCAGTACAAACATTTTGTGCATGAACATGTCTGTTTGTAATGGTGGGTGTTTTCTATTATAAAATGTATGTATTTACAAAAAAAATGTATATGTATGTTTATCCGTTGTTTAGTACCATAATACAAGCTTAACGCTTAACTGGGCTAGATGGCGCTGTGTGAATGTCAGTGATATTTATTATTTTACCTTCCGGGAGGGCTGAGGTTCAAATCCCGCACGTACCAAGTGTTTTTCGAATTTTCGAATTTATGCACGTAATCCGACGCTTCATACGGTGAAGGAAAACATCGTGAGAAAAACTGCGCACGCCCGCCATAGAGATTCAAAGTTAAATAAATAAATAAATAATAAATAAATAAATATCATGACATCCACAGCGCCCATCTAGCCCAAGTTAGCGTTAAGCTGTATTATGGGTACTAAACAACGGATAAACATACTATATACATTTTTTTTTTGTAAATACATACATATTATACAAAGAAAACACCAGACCATTACAAACAGACATGTTCATGCACACAATGTTTGTATGCCCGGGGATCGAACCCGGAACCTTGGTGTTGCGGCCGACCTCTCAACCGCAACACCAATGGGTCGTCAAAGGTTGTGTCGTCCAACCCGCACTGGGCCGCGGACTAAGGCCTAAGCACGCTATACGGGTAGGCTAGTGCCCTCCTATGGGACGTTTAATTGAGCTGTTACGATGATTTATTTCTTACGCAACCAAATGAGGACCTTGTTAGTAGAGTGAACGCAATATAAGAATCACTTATATATCTGCGCAGAAACATAGAAGAGCAGAAAATCTATTGACAATCGGCATAGCAACGTACGGCGCGTCTTCTTTCTGTGCTGGTATTGGTCAGTCATGTCATGTTAAGCAGTTGCGCAAATGAGACGATACTTGGTAAACTACACGCTATGTAGAAGTAGATTTTCCCGTTTTGTTTTCTCAATGTTTATAGAAAGGGAAAGGGAACGTAGGGAAATAACTAACATAAAGTTATTTCCCACGCATACGATCCGAACGAGTCATCAACATAGCCCACTTATATTACCATGTTGCAGTGGTAGTGCACATCGCGTAAAACTGACAGGCGGTAATATTCTCGTATGGCGTCTAGGTTACAGAAAAACGGAAGATCACC
>PQWD01000756.1:0-142642 GCA_019425675.1 Leucinodes orbonalis
ATTACATTTAGTTATTCGCGTTGATATTGGCGAAATAGTATCCTGGTCCTCTTTATTGTGCTGCTAATTTAAATAAGTAAATACAACTTGTTATAATTCACCAATGAATTAAGCACGGTGTAGCACGATTTAGATGAAGGATTCTTCGATTGCCATTGGTATTTCAGCGTGACTGAAAGGCCGGCACTTCGCGTTCGGTTGCCATCAATGAAAGAGTGCTTAGATACACACGAACGAGTTTAGTGGCCATTCAACGACATTGTTACAATACTTATCATGTTCACTGATACATTTTTATGAATGCGCCCGCAAAAAACCAAACACCAGCTTTCGGTTTCATCGTGCTAGAACTCACGATCACGACAGATTTTTCCCGATTACATATTGTAACATCTGCCCGCGACATTTCCATTGAAAATTTAATCTTACTTCTGTTCATATGGGTTCATCAAGTATTTCGCAATACTATTGGTTATACTCATGCCCACTTACGGAGTGTGTTATAAAACTTACTAACTTAGAGTATTAATAATAGTAAGTTATATTTACTCTGAGGTTATGAAGTTAATTTGTGTAAGGCCAGCTGCGGGCGAATCTCCAATATTAAGTTTCAAACGTTAAAAAATCTACAAGGAACCATCTGCCGCGCCGGGTGGTTAAATCACGATGGCACATGTCGGACGCATTGCAACCTCCCGCATCCCGCTACCTGCGTCACTATACAATGTTATCCTATTCCCTTCGGCTCTCTGGGACAATAGGACCTGCTTACCCGGTTTTTGTTCTTTTTGAAACAATAACATTTTGTTTTCAAGTACGCTCTTGTCAGTAACTCAAAATCGAACAAGTTAACCTCGAAATATAATGGTGTCTGCTAACATTAGGTCCTAAATTGTAGATAACATTGTTAGTAAATGTTATTAGTTGTGAGTAATAGCATTGGGGATGTTAGTCTCAGTCATATCCGAGCATAAATTTAGGGATATAAACCATTCTCAAAAACAGCTTCGAACTGCAAACGACCTCAGTCTGATACAAAGGTTAGATCCGAGTGGCGGGTTGCATTCGAATTTACTGATCAGAGACGTTATCTTTAATGGTTGGCTTTTCATAAAACAGTTTATTATTCCGATGGGTTTTAAATTTTGTTGAATACAGAAATATATATAAATCTTAAAGAGCGCAGGTAAACTGATACAATAGGTCGAGGAATTTCGCTTGTCAACCTAATCATGTTCTTTAGCTGCACATCATTCAGCAGATTTGTTGAGACGCCTTTCTTCGATGGAATTTTAATCGTCGGTACACGTTTTTTTATTTGCGAATTCTAAATAAAAGATGAATTCGTGGTCGATTATATCAGTGGCTTTTCTATTCAAGTTATATATTCAATTCAAGTGAAATATATTCTCCAAGTTTAACACATTCGTTCAAACTTCAAACAGTACATGTCTTGCTACTTAATCTCGTATTAGAGTCAACTTGTAAATCGCGACAGTGAGAGGCGACGACAGATAAGTGTATGGTTATCGTCATAGCCCAGTTCCCCTACAGCGAAGCCGATAACGTCCGTGAGAACGCATCGTCAGGATAATCCGGGATTTTTGGGAAGCATTAAGAGTAATAAACGTAACTCACCCGGCCCCGGTAAAAGCGTTCCGAGCCTTGAGAGATTTGTTTCAGTTCTCAAGTGGTTTAAGAGCGTATTGACAACATGGTTATTTAGTTTTGTTTGTTTTGTGAGTAGTAGGTATTTTATTAACACTGATATTTAGAAAGTCGTCACAATAAATAAATGATGAATAGTAAAGTATTTTGTAATTACAATCAAATCACATTGTTGACTCACAATCAGTATAGAAAACATCCTAAGATAACATTTTGAAGGGGTGGATTGCTTGGATGACACCGTAATATATTAATATTTATGGGGATCATATTACGAATCTACCAAGCTTTTCGCAGAACCATAATACGTTTCAATATATAATAAGAAGGTTCTGGGTGACGCATTTCCTCTGGTCACTGTGACATATGAAATACTTGTGACTAAAGAAGGCGCAATTTTCAGGATAATACCACGTGCAAGTGAGGTTGTCTTAGATCCAAAATATATTTTAGCACCAAAACCCATAATTTTATTATATTTGTTAGAAATCCGTGTTGCTTTTAAAAAAAAAAGTGCGCCATCTGAATCTTTATGCAGAGATTATAACATGCGCGCGCGTAAACTAGTCAAACTTAACAATGTGACATATTGCCAAGTTGTTTGACGTGTGACGCGCGGGTCATCGCCCCCCAGTTCCGGTTCCTATGGCCACCGGATATTGACGTGCAGTCACGGTTTACTAGCATATTCTCCAAGCAATATCGTTTGCTTACTAGCTACAATAGCTATATACATCAATCCATAATTAGCAAGAGCCTAATGTGCGGAAAATGTATTCTACATACCTAGAGGAAACACAAAGAAATTGTTTACATACATAATTATGTAAGGCGCCTGTCGACATATTTAAACAAGTGTGATGTTTACGTGTTTGTTGTTAGTAATTAAGTGCTATCGTAGCATGGAAATATGTAGGTGACACTTATTATATAGGTTGTAAAGTATGGTAATACTCGAGCGTGTGAGTTCCTATACTGCAAGCTATACGTGTAAGAATGTACCATGACATTTAGAAAGAAAAAATGGTTTTATTAATATTAAATCGTACTACATCGGGATAGGGAACGAAACCAATAGATTTACGATAACCATCGCGGCTCAATATTGATATTGCCCTTAGCGATATTCACGCGGCATTCGGCTGGGAAAGCGCAACTTGTTTATATTCACTTTCCAAAGTCATCTATCAACTTGCAGAGTTGCCAGTTTATTTATATGATAAGTAACATAAAATTATGTCGTAAGTGCGATTTTAACATGACAAGTTATTCGCAACTTCGTTAAAAATCGTGGCGAAACCTTTAAGATCGATTAAATCGCTTTTAATATGTTTTTTTGCAATAATCCCCAATATAAGGGTATACAAAGAGGTCGGTGCATTGTGCAAGTAGGAAACATTTGCAGCAAGAAGTTGTGCAATGTATTAAACTAATTTTGTTTAAGTGGCCGATTGTAGAATCACGACTTGGCCCTATCGATCGCCATATAGTATCGGTACCAAATAAACTCCTTAAATAAGTTTAAAGATTGCAAAAAGTTTCGTAATTTTCATTACATCATTGCGACCGCCAACTTTCTCTGGCAAATTGCTTTTCTTCGAGACTTTCGTTTCAACATTTGCTTATTGTGTAAATAAAAACGCTTTCCCGTTTAACTTTTCGACTCGTGTTATCCGTATTGTATAGGTTAATTTTAGTAAGACATTCAACCACGTACTTAATTAGGTGATAGAGTACGATAAGATGATTAGATTAGAGAACTTCGGTATCATCATCATCGGGTCACGGTTGTCACGTCTATTACGCGTAGAACCGCGCTTTATGGTCCCCGGCGGCCGGTATGATCTCTTGGTCTATTTAACCGGTGTTACGGAGAAACCCCCGGTAGCTTTTAATTTACAACACGCCGTATTACTAGCGGTCGGCTTTGTAAACACGATATACTCGTAAGCGCTAAGGGCCGAGTGTTTTATGAAAACGGTAAAATGTCACTATGAATGTGTGCGACCTGGTTATGTTTAGTAGGAGTAATCGGCTATTATTTCACGGGCACCAAAATACGTGCTGACTTATGTATGGAGCTCTGTGTAACATCTATGTGTTAAATAAGAATTAATATTGTTTTTAGGTGATTCCTATTTTATTTTATAATGCCTTACTTGATGATGATGAGATTGTAATCTGTTTCAACTCAAGCGTTAACATATTGAATGAAAATCTATACTAATATTATAGGCTGAAGAGTTTATTTGTTTGTTTGAACGCGCTAATATCAGGACCTACTAGTCCGATTTGATAAGAATCTTTCACTGTTAGGTGGTATTAAGGAAGGCTACAGGCTATATATCATCACTTTTAGAACAATAGAAGCAAAGCAGCATCATCATTCGATTTGAATCATTATCATGTATATCTTAGGAGATCTCGCAGTTTAACTATATAAACCAAGTAGCAGGTTAAAGTTAGCTTAACCTAAAGTAACTATTGCACGCGGACGCAGTCGCGCGCAAAAGTTAGTTGTATAATGAATGCTCTTATACACATTTGCATAATTCTATAAGTACCAGTATTTTGCATAATATTAATTGCCATTGGTATGTTATAAAAACAGAACTGCACTTGTGCAAACTACGACAACAGCACTTCAGTAGTATTCGTTGTTTGTTGACCATCGCTTCAACACTACTTGGCTCGTTAACTCCCAGGCTTGTGTCCGGTCTATAACACATGCATTCATATATTGAATGAACCAATTTATCTACTGTTAGTATACTGATATATTGGATGGTGTCTGTGCGTGTTATTGCATCGGCTTGTCGTTGAGCTCTATAAAATTATTAATTAATCTTATATTGTGATGATAAATCGAATGTTTTTTTATGATTTGTTTTTTTTATCATGCTACACATAACGGTGTGCAGACTGCTACTTTAAACTTATTAATGTATAAAGTAAAACGATGTAAGTTTTTGCAGCCCACTGCAAATTACTGCAACGAAACGACTTTTTGCTTTTCAAGTAATTGCAATGATACATAGTATAACAAACTGCTGTTTGTACTAGTAGTTGCTTATAATACAACGTTTAAACGAACTACCGGTGTTTGACGAATCATGTACCAAAGCAATGTTCACTGAACTGCTTTGATGTCCGAAATTCAGTCTGTGTAAACTAAGCTCCATAAACAATTGAAATGTGACGCAAACGGCTCATATCGTTTGTCGGTCCAGTTCACCGATAATGTTCATACGAATCAGGAGGAGCGCGTGTTTTGGCGGTTGTCCAAACAATGGCTAACAGTTCTGTATTGATGCGCACAAGCGAAGTAGATCTTCCACATACATTCACATAATGCCATCTAGCGCCAATTTTAGCAATGTGCTTGGTTGTATTACATAGGTACGGAACGGATATATTTTTTTGTAAATACATACATATTCTTCTTCTTCGAGTCAACATCCTTTTCCGAGAATCTAGCCACAGCTATAGGCTACCGACGATACTTTTAAGTCCTGCTTGCAGATGGACATAGGGGAAACGAAAGTATGTGCTCCATTTAAGGTGAAACCCTGCAGTAGAACTTATGTTTTATGTTATGTGACATACCCAGAGCAATACAAACTGACACACAAAAGTTTGCACTGACCAGGGATCAAACTCGGAACTTTTGGTGTTAAAGCCGACTTCTCAACCATTATACGAAATAGGACGTCAACTTCAATGGGTATAATGTGTGCAATACGAGAGCACAGCGGCGGATGCGGAAACAACGAAATAGTAGAAATGGTACGCGATAAATGGGGAATACTCGTATGAGCTAACACGGATTCGGCGAGCACAGCCGCAATCACGCCGAGACGAGACTCCGTTACGATACGAATCTGTACGATATACTAGTCGTAGTTGTTTTCGGAACGTAAAACGAAACTTAGTCTTTCTTTAGACCAAAATTTTATGACACTGGCAAAACTATTAGTATTATCACACATCTCATTAATACCAGCGCTTCTACTAGTATTCATGACGTGGAAGAACATGCTAAGATATAACCTAATTGGACTTCACAACACAAACGTGATGAATAATTTGTTTTTTTTTTTATTTATTATTTCTATCTGTATTTATACTGTATTGTATCGTTTATTTCTTTTTCCTGTACATGCTTAACTTATTATGTTTTTCCTTTTTCTTATTGTGTCATGTTGTTCTTGTCTATTGTGTTGTAATGTCGTATTTAGGTGGAAATGAATGCGACCAAAACTGTACATGCAATATGTTAATAAGAGATTTTGTATTTGTCTTAATAATTTTCTACAAAGTCTAAAGTTAACGCTATGAATGAAAGCATTGAATCACGAATCATGCCAATAATAATTCACCGATCCCAGAAAACGTAAAACTATAATTTATAATTCTTCTAAAGTTGTTGCTACTATCCACTAACAATAAATTAATACTTAACTGAATGATATCTGTACTGCTATTTATGGGGTATGAGATTAGCATTTATTTTATTAACCACAAACGAGCAATATCATAATTATGTGTTTAATATTGCTGATATGTATATTTATATCAGCTCATCAATATTTAATTTTTGGTGTTTACTTGGTGAAGTTATATTATCGTTATCCATCCTTGAATGTGATGCATCCATCCATAATACACTAATTAATAAAATAGTAGACAGCTGTGGAATCTTTTAAAATAAGGTTCTGTAGATAATAACAATGTTTCTCATTTAATATACGTTGTTTTTGTAACGGCGCATGTAAATGCTTTTAATTAGCTTAAAAACCGATTGTAGATGAAGATTAAGGATGTAGCGTTGGCTTTTTTTTTATGCTATAGCAGGCAAACGAGCAAACGGCTCATCTGATGGTAAATGTCACCGTCGCCCATGTACATTTGCAATACCAGAGGGCACTGAAATGCGTTGCCGGCCTTTCAGCAGGGAATACGCTTGATGATTATTTTGGACCGTATCTGTTTAGATTATTGTTAAAAAAAAACACAAATATTTTCTTACGGCAAACGTCACTAATCAACACGTGCATTATTTGATTATGTAATTGCTCCATAATTCTTGCTATCTATGACTGGATACACGAGACTAACTTTCATTGTCACCTTCATTGTAAATGATGTAAATTATTTAATATTTTATAAAGCATACATCGTTTAAATTATGTGTGTCATAGCGTGCGGCCGGACAGGCGTGCGCGCAGTCGATGCACTGGATGCGTGCTTAATCTCTTCCATTCAGTATTTGTAAGGCCGCATCGCGTAATCTTTACAAATTGCGGGCAATTCTTTGTCTTTATGAAGACATTTTAGAACAATTCCACGACATTTGTGTTGATTGATTGCCAAGCGTTTAAAGGTCTTTAGTTTCCCGTCCATTTCTTTTGCATACTTGAAAAAATACCAGCATTTATCTTATACTAGCTTTTGCCCGCGGCTTGCTCGCATTAAATTCCGGATAACACGGTACCACTTCATTTAAATTATAATTATTTGGATAATAAGATTTATATATTTCATAGGAATCCTTCGCCCAACTTTAATTCCTATATCTTCATAAGATATTCATTGTAGTTGAAAGATGTAAAGGGCAATTAGGTTTAAAATGAAATACTTGTGACAAATAAAGTATTTATTTTGATAAAGATTATTATCATATTTATGAAAACACCTTCGCAAATGATGCATTTTTTTTGTATTTTTTTTTAGCAAAAAATATGTTATAGGGAGCTAACCTTAAAAGATAGACATATGCTGTCGCGGACTTTTTTGTAGAACTTTAAAAGGAGAACAATACTCATCATACTTTTGTGAAACGTTAACCGTTTACTCAGCGTAAGCAGCGGAAGCTCCAAGTATGAAAAATACCCCGATTTATAAACTTCTTCATTGCTGCTCCGCTTCTATTGCTCGTAGCGTGATGATATATAGCCTCCTCGATAAATAATTATAAAAGAATTTTTCAAATCGAATCAGTAGTTCATGAGATTAGCGCGTTCAAACAAACAAACAAACTCTTCAGCTTTATATATTATAGATGAAGAAATTTACATATTTTCGCCGTATATCTTCCTAATTTAGCATTATTTGTGAACGGGTATATTCAAATTCAACAATTATAATATAAAAGTTTGTTTCTCACTCGTAGTATGCCCATGAGACCCGTTAAGACCACGATGCTCAAGTTCATGAATTTTCTGTAGTAATTAACCGTATCATATGCATCAGTTTCACTTGTGGCCGTTAATTGTAATTACAATTGCAGTTATTTCCACGGGCGTAGTGCGCCTGCGCGCACGCACACCACGCGCATTCTATTGGCACAGTTCTCCTAACGAAAGTTCGTTACTTATTCTACTTTTTGCGCTTTCCTCGCATGTAACCGCTTCATTGATCCACTGTTCTAATAAACAGATTGATTTGGTAATTGACATGTCACTGTAACATCGCTTATGGTTTTGCAAAATTGGTTTTTGAGCATTCTATTCGAGCGTGAAATTACCTTGCGTCCCAAATTGTTTCATCGCCCACGCCGGTAACAGTGTTTTGATGGTAAAACGCCTGCATAGTTTAGCGTTGCTGACTAAATGTTTACTCCTTGGTGTAATTTCTTAAAATTGTATATTTTCCGGATACACAAAGACAGACAGGAATCGAAACCGTGTCCCGACGCATTAGATAATCTATCTTTTATTATCGAGCAGGTAGTGAGATAGAACTACAACCAGAACAACCCTGGTTTTAAATCGTTGGTGGTTGTGTAAGGACCGCTGGATTTGATAGCTTAACGTGACCTTCGTAGCACGAAATCATCTTTCTTCTCAGACAATCAGGTGATACAGCCTGAAGGTGAAGAATAAGGTGATATATTCTAACGGAACTAAAAAACCCGCACAAAGTGACTTTAACTATGAGTTCTCCTCGTGACGTACACCAGGATCAAGCAGCCTTTTAAACTCAACCACGGAGGCTAAAATATATTGCAGGTGTCGTATCAGACAAAGGAATATCGTTGACTGACAAAAAAATAAATAAAAAAATAAAACATAATTATTTATTTCGAAATAAATTCCATATCGTGTTAGTTACTAACGATCTTAATGATCTTAAAAAGCTATGTTAGTAAACGATGCGAATAATAACTAATCGTATCGTCCTTGACAAGCTGAAAGCGAGTCCAGCTCTACATAAATGCCACTGATGCATGCATAAGAATTTTATATTAAAATGTTAAACCGATATCATCATTACGATCTGAATCGTGGCTGTTCACTAAACTTTGTTGAAATAATACTTTTTTTGAAAAGCGAGGCCGCTGACATAGGTTATAGGTTTTAATTATTGACTTTGTCTATGTAAAATATCAGCAATTCAATTATCTTTTCGGCAGAAATCCAATAAAAGATGACCTTTCCTTTTATAAGGCATTTACTTCGATGTATGAGTATTTGTTGTGTTATCTGCGACACTCATCACAGTCATCACCCACTACCAAACATTTGAATATAGAAGGGCTTTGAGCACTTGTTTGTGTAGGTTGCGCAAGAGTTGCCACTAGCTGCGGCGTGCCAAGTTCAGCCGCCCACCGTCTCGCATCCAGGCTTCTCCTACGCACCAAACGCTCTAGCCATGCTTCTGTCTCTTTACTGTTATGACCTTAACTATAATTACAATCTAATCGACTTGGTAGTAAATACACATTGGTTTTTCTTTATACCACTTCATTTAAGTAATTATATTAAAATCACGTTAATCTGGATTTTATGTACACTCGGAATGACACTGCTGTTTATGATTAACTACATAATATATTATATGGATAATTTGTTTTACAGTTGTGTGTAATGTACTAGACAGCAACCTCAAGGTCAGTCACACGTTATAAGTTATTCACATTGCTGCGTCGCATATACACTTAAAATAAACGGTTTCTACGTGCAAGTCAAGTTTAATAGTATAGTTTTTGTGGAAACAACAAATTCAAATTCAAATGTTTTATTAGCAACTAAGTGTACAAAGGTTTTAAAGTTTTAGTATGGTACTTACAACATATTATTATTTATTCATTAAGATCGAAAAGGGTGTATGTCACCTGTAGTTCTCATCTGCTCCGAGTTAAAGTCAATTAGTGCTCTAATGTTAATGTTTTAATTCGCCTCTTATATTCAAGGAGCAAATAAATGTATACCATCTTATGACTAGAATATAATGTTATTGTCTCACTGTCGTTGCATAAAATTATGATTCGAAGTATTTCAAAACATTTAACATTATATTTTTAAACATTTGTCTTATAATGAAGTAACAAGTTGTCTTATTAGTCGCAGGTAAATACAGTTATTCATACAGTATAACTCTGTATTAATATACATATTTCAGTTATTGAGTATACCTATTTCTTCATAAATATTCAGTCGACATTCCGGGCAGTCCTTCTGTTTGCCGTCCTCGAATAGCGGGCTTAAAATAATTACACAAGTGCGTAGCTGCAACCCTCTGGAGTTCATTATCCGAGCGTCTCTCCTACTACTCTTATCTAACAATTTCGGTTACTGATACTTTGATTAAATAATCGACACCGATAACCAGTTTGGGGACTTGATTTTAAGTCGACCGATTACGAGAGAACTCATCATTTTACTTTCACTTTCAATACGAATGATCTCTTGAATATTTACTGCACTGTCAATTCATATTGAGATGCCTTATAAATCTCACTGATTACCTTACTAAACACAGTGAAGCAATTGTTTGTTCGTTCATCTCTGTCTTACGATGCTTGCCTGTTCTCTCAGGAGTGTTCATTGTAGCATGAAGTAAAACCAACCCATCTGCGCCATGTTGATTATTGAAACACGTTCGAAATTCGAACTGTGAATAGTAAATAAACGGTTTGTCATGGAGGGCGAAGGCGTGCGCGTGCGTTCATGCCGTACGCCTCAGTACGACGGTATCTCTGAATGGAGACAGTCACGCGGGCTGTAAACCAGATTCTCAATGAGCTTTTATACGAAAGTGGATACGTCTTAGTGTTCAAAGGGGTGTTTTGTGTGATAAACAAAAAGGATACGGCTCAGGATACAGTATTGTAGAGTGCTTGCGGTTTCTCGCTTCGTTGAGTGTTGGTATATTTTTGTGTCATTCTATTTTCGTGATGGTGCTGTTGGTGTGAATACAGTATAGTTATCGGCTGTTGGGTGTTGTTAAATTTAGGTCGCTGTAGGAAAATATTGTTTATAAACACAAATATAACTAATAATATTAGCAACATCAATAAATACTTATATGTTCAATGTGGTTGTTTAGCGAATAATTATATCGTAACGTGTAACAAAATGTATAGTTTTTGTACATTCTGTTACGAATAAATGCTAATTGCTAATGATACGAGTATGTTGTCCTGTGAGCGACAGTCTATACGACATATTTTATCATTGTAAAAATGTAAATTTTAAATGCATTTACGACGTGAAGGTTGGATACAAATGTTTAGGTTCAGGACTTTAATTAAGTTGTAGGACGCTTATTCACTACTATAAACATCAGGTTTTTAATCCTTAGTAGTTTGATGATTTTATGTAGTATTTTTATAACTCGTAAATATTTAAGTTTAACCTTATACCAAAAACTAACATGTAATCTAGTGATGAGCATAGCAAATCTCCCTTACTGGAAAGTTTCTAACGTAATATTAAAAAAAAGTGAAATTGAGTGACGTCTGGATCGCGTATGTCTCTTTATTGATTATGATTTAGCGTCCAGGGCTCAACAATAAGCATAGTTACAGTCCCTTGTACAAAGAATGATATAAATGTTCATCTACATACTTACATATATTGCGTTTAAGTTGCTTGATGAAAGGCACATTAAGAAGCTAATAACAGTGCTCATGAGCTCACCACTCGGACTGCGCCGCTCTACTTGCCCCAATGGTTGTATCCGTCGCAAATCGGCCGCTTCCTTCGAACGTCTTCGCGTTGACTCGCCATTATGAACATGATTTATACCTGTCCTGTCATTAGTTAACATGTCAGCGATTGTTGCGGCCGGATGCATTTTATTTGCTTTACTTTATACATTGACATATTTAGTCAAGCCTACTTAATCCATTTGTATCATTCGTTAGATAAAAACAACATTGAAGCCCCTCGGAATTAGTACTGTACTTTTGAAAGGAGGCCCCTATGAGATCAATACCTGTATGAATTTGTTTACTAATTTGGTAACAGAAATGATAGAGTAATAAATAGGTAACATATATTGAGTGTATATTTTACATGAATAAAATCATGTTTGTGTTAAAGAAGTTTGATATTCACATTCATTGCTACAAAGAATAATGATTTTACATCTTGATCAATGGAACTATCTAATCACCTGTTGTTTTTGTTTGATTCTTAATAGCCTTCTGCTTTTTTATAACTTTTTTATAACTGACGCTTGTTTAATTTAATGTCTAACTAACATTAAATTAAACAAGCGTAATAATAGTACACGGAAAAAGTCCTTTAAGTTATTGTATTCATTACTAATTGTGTAAATTACTGCTTTACAATTAATTATTATGTTAATGATACAAACAATCAACAATTGCGTCTCCTTCGCAGTAACAATGGCCCAGAGTGGCGATGTTCCAAACCATCAGGTGCCTCTTCTGGTCGTTTAGCCTTCCCATGAAATCAAAAGACCCATAAATATCAAAAAGCAATGCAAGCATTTAAAATTCTTCTCAATATGTGTCATAAGGTCACATAGAGCGACCGGTCACCTTCGCTGTTTGATGCTTTCTTTTAGATCAAGATAATTCTAAGACCTTCGGCCTTTGCGTGCCGCTACTTTTATGGCGCTCACGCTAATCCAAGAGAGGTGCCACGTTCCCCTTATCATGGAAATACATCGGTTTAGTTTTCAAAAGTTGGATTTGCGCCAGTTTTTTGAGGTGTTTCTAGTATAAATAATTTTATTACAACATTTTAAATGGTGACTCCATTTTTGTATGGGCAGATGATCTAGCATGGCTCTCCCTTTTAACAACTTAATTCATCCGTTTTCTGAGTTCTGTATCGACTATAATTAATTAATACTGATGTTATTTGTTAACGAAGACACGACTGACCGTAACCATCATACGATTCCGGTACGATACTAGAATACGTATATTTAAGTACACTAAATATGTGCAATAAAATTTATTAATTTTTTTTTTCAAATTGTTATGCAATTTCGGTTGATTTAAATCAATTTTACGAAATAAAATTTTGATTACTTTCTTTATCATACAATTAATCGAATAAAGAAACTCTAGTTAATGTAAATATCCATTTATTTAGTTTGGCCTTACAGTTTGCTCTTATGAACGTCTATTAGGTTCATAAGTAAATCAATCAATTTTAAGTTACAATATTTACTGTCAATTAAATGGACACCATCTATTAAATTATTTGTATACAATATAGTGGCGATTTATGCAGCTCGTTCCGGGTGGCCTGGCGCCTTGGGCCGACCTTCGCACAATGGAAAATGTGTTGTGAATCTCGGTCTGCTGTTTTTGTTTACGCTACGGGAGCTTAGCAACCGCGCGTGGTGGCCAAATGGATCCAATTCTGCCTCATATAAATATTAAACTGACTCTGGTTTTGCTATCGTTTTATAAGTCGCCCTTAGTACGATATGAATCGCAGCATGATTGTAAGCCTATACGATTTAAATGTATACTCGAATTTAACTATAACTTTGTTTTTGAAACATAATTATTTTCCGAAAATAAATTAATACATAATTATACTAGTGTCTACACAAACTAAGTGAACAATATATTAATCATATACATATATTCATATCTTTGAAGAAACTGTTTGCTTTACTACACTTAGTAGACTTTAAATGTATGTATGAACATACACCGGGAGTAACAAGAGCACATAACAATATGGTTATGAAAGCTCACAATGCGATTCTGTAATTTTCTCTTCAACGAGCAGATTCACGGCGGCTCCCACAAACTTTCCACTGAAACAATGACTTGTTGCGAATTTCACTCTTTTTGTCAACACACCAGCTAAGTGCCATCTAACGTTAATTAGATTCTAATGCTGTCGTAACAGCTCCTTCCTAGACTTGATTTGTACGTTGTTCTACTGGTTTTTAGTAAAAAGATATCTCCCACAGTAGTAGGAACTTGATTATATTATCTTTTTTTATATGACATCTTGCTGGATATTGTCATCGACTGCCGGCTTATTATGATTGTCAATTGTACATTTTTCCACGTCCATTTTTTGTCGAAACTTGCGTTCTATCAGCACTACTGTTTTTTATTTATTCTTTAATTAGAAAACTCGTTACTACCTAATTACTTAGCAAAGATATTGAATTCGTTCTGCCTGCTTTAAACATGGCGGTCAGGGCTATGAGTATTAAGCAATGTTCAATCACAGCGTTAATTATAACCAACTATATTTTTTCTTAAACTAGGAGTTCGCTGAGGTGTGTAATTTTTTCTAGCATTTGATAAAATGGCGATTAGATCTAATTAAAATTGGATATTATGAGCCTTACGTCATACCCCTAGCTGCATTTTAATTATTAAAAATAGGTAAAAACGTATATAGCGAATATAAGTCATAAGTCACGGGGCCACCTGAATAGCTCACGACGAAGCCACTACAGAAACTTGGGCTTTTGTTCGTCAGCCATTCATTAGCCGAATGTCTTGCAGGCCCCATTCTTCGGGAGTGCAATGAACTGAAGCGATTGTCATGTTCCCGTCTCTGGGTTCTGTTGTAACGTGTTTTACGGGTTGTCGCCAAGTTTTTGGTACTTTAAACGGAATGTGGCAACTACTCATTTTGAAGATCACGTCCCGTGACATGGATCAGCGGATCTGTTACATCGTTGCAATTAAATTCGAAAACTGTTCACAGCGGTTTTATTGCTTAAAACTGGTTTACAGGAATTAAAACAGTGTTATATCACACGACCGTGCTATATTAAATAAGTTGTTAAAAAGGGTCGTAACGTTACGCAATAGTAAACAAAAATATTTTCACTTACTATGTGACGCGTGATCCCAATTGTGACCGTTAGGATTATGTATTCAATTTATACTCCAGCCGATAACTATGTTTGTTTGTGTACAGTTTACCAGCAATAGATCATTGGAACTTACGATTGCAAGGTCCTACACGATAATAATTGATAAGGAGTGAATATGTGAAACAAATGAAACAGTGTTATCTAAGGTGCGTTCTTATGCAGACGGTAATTTTTTATACTACCAAGAATATTTTACTCACTGAAGTACGCTCAATGACTAATGTTTCATGATCAAGTGTGGTAGTGCAGTGCAAAAAAGTGATTTGATTAAAGTGTGCAGCATAAGGACATGAGTGAGGATGAGTACAGAGCGACGTCTCTCCCGGAGTTTTCACTCGTGCCTGAAAGGTTCGTCGACGGAGGAGGCCCCCGACGATGAGGAAACCTGCTACCACTCCCTCGGGGGTAGACATTCATTAAGCAGACAACCTCAGGTCTACGTCGAAGACCTGTCCAACGTATCGTTGGCTGACTTTGAAACGACACAAGAAGAAAACAATGGTTCGTATTTAACCTACAATTATATACCTGAACGTTTTCTTACTTCTAAATTATATTACACGATTCATTTTATCTTTTATTATTAATAATTTTCATTAAATTATGTGCAAATGATTGCTTACAATTTTAGAACACATTGTCCTTATGTGTATTTTTGTTATTATTTAATTATTTTATATGGTGTACGAAAGGTAAGGTCTAATGTCGTAACGTAATTTCGAGCCTGACACCATCTTTTAAGTCAATAGGACACAAACGGCAAACAGTTGTTGAGAATACTACCACTGTCACAATCTCGCATAGTATAAAGTAATGTGCATATACTATCATTGGCCTGTGATTGAAAGTGAACCCCTAGCTATTCACGAACATGCACTGGACCAAAGTGGCTGATAACGATCGAAGCGACAAAGGAGTTTTCTTCAGAGGCAGAGGTGGATGTTCGGCTAAATGTTAAATTTGAATGAAGTTTACATAAATAAATGAACACATTGCATTGTTATTGTTGAACCGTCACGCTTTAATTAGTTTTTCAATTGTTTATTGGCATGTTTAATATCATTAAACTGCTAAGTCGATAGCCCACTTATGCATGAGTAGATAAACTAGTACCAGCTGAGAATTATGCCATTTGGATTAGTGATAAATGAAGTTGTGGGTGTAGTGGTCTTACTCGACGAGAATGATCATTGCATATTCTCCTAAATCAGATGTTAAAATGTAGGTTATGTTCTTAAACCATTTTCCACACCTACAAATTTTGTTATCTATAAAGACTTAAGTAATAATAATAATAATAATAAATGTTTATTTCATAAAAACACAGTACAGAAAATTATTTGAACTGCTCTCACATAAGGTTACTGTGTCATGAGAGCAGGCTCTTTTTAACAGTTTAGCAAATGTTGCGTTTTTTTATTACAAAAGTTATCTAAGCGCAGTTGTGCATGCATACATAAGCGCTCGTGCAGTCATCATTTGCGTGTGTGTGGGTTTGGAGAGTGTGTTGTGTGTGGTGTGTATAGGTGTATGGGTGAATATGAGTGCGTGTAGGTACGTATATGTGAGTGTATATTTGTTTGTGTGATTTCGTGTTATGTGTGTGTTTATGGATGTGCAAAATGTTGATGTGTTTCTGTATATTTATGGCAGTGTTCATGTTTCTGTGAGTGCATGAAAGTTCTTCCCTTCCCTATATTTATATTAACCATTATATTAGATATGTTTTTTTATCATACATACATATCAAATTATATACATATATATATATAATATATATATATATATATATATATATATATATATATATATATATATATATAAGTTCACTGGACAGTTTCCTTTTTTTATTTGAATAATAATATATTATAATATAAATTAAAATAATATGTCCGTTATAGATACTGTCGAGCAACGAAATTTTTTAAGTCACTTTTATCTTAAGCGGACTTTGAAAGTTTATTAGCTGTTACTTTAACTTATGACATATTGTTAGTTCTCATCCGCATTGTAGGATATGAGGAAGATATTACTGACATTTATTAGACGAATCGCAAACCGCGAATGATAACTGTCAGCGGTGTGAATACAACCGCATACTGCGTAGTAATAGTCGAGTGCAATTATGCCATGAAGAAAATTTGTCCCTATGAGTAAGGAAATAAGAATCAAGGTTAAATAAACGTGTGTGTATGCGGGTTAGGGACACATATATTGTGTATAACTTCAACTGCTTGTCCCCAGCTTGTGTAATAGTTAGCTCACCATTCCTATGGCTTCCACAGTTATGTAACTGTTCAATCAATTCACACGTATCTACGCGCGCTTTACTGTTTTCATATAAACTTAACTGTAAAAACTGTACAAGATAGTTATCAAACACACTTTTTTATTTTTGTGACGCTACTATAATTATTTATTACATACTTTATTGCACTTTAAAAACGAAATACAGAGAAAAGAAAATTAAATCTTAATAAGTACAATGGGCGGCCTTATCGCGCAAGGCGATTTCTTCCAGGCAACCTTAGGATGGAGAAAGAAGAAAAAACTTTAAAAAGGGGCTTTTGGTGCAATTACTTATAAAATAAAATAAAAATACTTTAAAACCTAAATAAATATACATAAATACACATTCATATTCATATTGGAATAAAAAGAGAATAGTAAAGAATAAAATAAAAAAAGGACAATAGATACAGAATAAAAGGTTTTATACATAAACATATATCAAGAGAAAAGTAAAAAAAAAATTACATATATAACAACAAAAATAATAATAATATAAATAATAATAAAAAAAAGCAGTTGAAGCAACTAAGAATAAGTAGCAAGTAAGTGCTTATTCAATTTACTTTTAAAGCTCTCGATTGACTGAGCTCGTCGAATCTCAATAGGCAATGCATTCCACAAGCGTACTGCATGAACTGAAAAAGATTTATCAGCAAAACCTGTGAATGGACTGGCGTTTCAAGCTGGAGTTATCAGATGACCGCAAAGTGCGTGAATGTGTATCTCCAAGGAATCTGAAACGGTTCTTAAGGTAAGAAGGAGCAGAAGGACGAAAGAGAATTGTAAAGCAGGACAGTATATGAGTATTCCGGCGGAGGCGAATTGGCAGCCACTTGAGTTTTGTTGCGAAATCGAAATGTGATCAAATTTTCTCAGACCAAAAATGAATTGATGCAGAAGTTCTGAAGTCGCTCAAGCTTATCCAATAGGCCTCACTAAGGTCGAGATAACAGTCAGCATAATCTAGTAAAGGAAGTAAAAGCGACATCGCTAACGCAGTCTTAGTTGAAATCGGTAAAAAGTTACGTAGCTTTCTTAGAGCACCAGCAGACGCGAACAGTTTGCGGCTTACTTCTGTTACCTGGGTAGCCCAGGATAAGTTATTGTCAATAATTATACCCAAAAACAACTCCGGGTAATGTCTCCCATTTAATTTTAGTGGTCATCCTAGAACTACCAACCATAATCAACTGTGTTTTGCTAGGTTCACTTTAAGCCCATGGTCGGAGCTCCACTGAGATATACGTTCTAAGTCAGTGTTGATCGTCTGTACGGCTGTTGCTAGATGTTCAAGAGGTGCCTGTGCATATCTGCAAATCATCTGCATAAAGATGGTAGGAAGAAAGAAGGTTACTTGAGATAGAATTGATGAAAATAGAAAATAGTATCGGAGATAAAACTCCACCTTGAGGAACACCAGCACTGACATCACACCAGGAAGACAGTGCATCCTCAACACAGATTCGCTGTCTTCGTCCAGTGAATACGAAACCAGTAACTACTGATGGAGATACGTTAAGAGAGCACAATATACCGAGAAGTATATCAGAATCTACTGTGTTGAAAGCATTGCTAAAATCAGCAGTGCTAGCACAGTCAGATTCCCAACCTCCATGCCCGACCTGATGTCTTCCGTAATGTGGATCAAGGAATGGTTGTGCTGTGCCCAGCACGGAAACCGGATTGGAAAGGATTATGGAGATTATTTTGGAAAGGAATTGGCTTAACTGATTATGAATCAACGCTCAAGACCTTGGAAAGAAACGGAAGGATAGCAATAGGACGGTACTCGGCGAAGGATGCAGGATGAGGTTTTTTGGTAACGGTAAGATCTGAGCATCTTTCCACACCTTTTGTAATCTTAACTAGAATATGATTCATTTATATTATTTAATTTTTATTAGGAGTTAAGCGCTATAGTTTTCACATGCAATACTTTGCATTTAATTATTTATATGTTTCTACCTTCCCTTCAACCTATCGGAGTCCGAGTAATATTCCTATATTTTTCTTCAAGATATTTTTTTTCGTCGAGTTGCAAGTTATCCTTGACTTATTCTTGACATTGAATATTTAATGAGCGTGTAAAAGTGACTCAACATCACACCGGATAAGATATACCTACAAACGCCTCCATCCTCATTATTAACCGATTTGCTGACGTAGTGCCCGTAAGTGTTGTGTACCTTGTTAGCATATTAGTCTACAGCTAATCAACCATGCATTTAATAACATATAAGCTTTAAATTGCATAACGTTATTTCTTGTATTCTATAATATATTCGTATTATTATCTTACTGGCCAGGCTTTTGAACAAACAAAGTGTGAATCCTAAGTTGGTGCTTATGAAAGCGATGTACATACGTTGTTTTTGTTATGATATTTAATCGCATATGTATATCTTAAATAGGTGACAGCAATTTCAATTTGATTATTTTTGCTTATAGTTATATGAATACATCAATAACATTCAGGTGCAGTCTGCAAATAAAACATATCCACACATTTAGGATTTTTGTTTATCCGGAAGGAAAAAACTAACGTGACAGTTTAAAACATCAGAGACCCAAATTTCTGGAATTGTACACACCGTGCTTAAGCAAGTTGCCAATTTTAAAAGTGAATGTTTAATTATTCGGCATGCGTACGAGGCAGATAACAAGTGGGTTACACAGGATCACGTTCGGCCTGTATTCGAGGCGTGACGAAAGGCGCACTGTGTGCCGCGCTGATGCACCCTCATTCACTTAGGGTTCTATTTGTCATACTACAATATTTTTTCGAATAACTCGCAAAAGATGCAACTGTAAAACATCTTCGTTCTTAAATTATTTAAAAATCTCTTAAAACAGAAGTATAATAATATTACTCACCTTTCTAGTACAAAAATGCCGCCTTATCATTAAATTTTTATTTATCTCATCACATCATTCAGCTCATTAAGCGTCACCACCGAGGGGCACGAGCTACCGTACGGGTATAGGCCTTAGTCGTCCACGCGGCCCAGTGCGGATTGGCCGACTTCACGCACAATCTTTGATGTCTCCGCAGGCGTGCGCAGATTTCCTCACGATTTTTCCTTCGCCGTTAGAGCGTCGGATAAGTACATTCAATATCGAAAACACATTTGTTGGCGGAGTTGATCTGTGCCTTCACATAAAATAATCATAAAAAAATAAATTAAATTAACTAAATCGTTGCCCAGGTCACATAAACCAATAATCTAACCTAAGTGTAATGACTAAAATATGTAGCGTTTGTCACTTATTGCTGATAGTTTTCTTTCCGTATTTATCGTCATCCTAAAAATGATAATTATACTTAGATAACAATTTCACCAAAATAATTTCTACAAAAAATGAATTAGATCAACTTCATGATACAATTAACTCTTATTAGATAACGTTACTAAATATTTTTAATCATAATCTCATACTATATTTAATATTATGTGTACTCTATAAAATAAATAAATTCGTATAATGTGATAACCCTGTTCGCTATGCCTTTTGCCGTGTCGCTGCCGGGCGCAACCACCACACGTCCGTTTCCTGTGTTCCTGGTTCATTCACCCTTTATGTTCCGGATACGCTTCCCTTTGATAAATAAATATGTAGATTTTTGTAAACCATCATACATATTATTTTCAAGTTTTGTACTGTTTTAAATAACGACAGAACTGACAACTAGTCGTTTGGCTTAATTTGAATATCCTAAAAATCTTAGTTTAGCACACTTGTTTTACATTATATAATATAATATCGTAAACAATTTATTTATTTATTTTTAAACTAAAGAAGTGCATTTCTTGCTTTGCTTAATGAAATTAAAGCGATAGATTTAATATTCCCTTTATAGAACCATAGAGCAGTGTACGCTGGACATGTCTGATGTATTATCGTAGATGGCATCTCGTTTGGGAGCAAGTTTTTGTGCACATTATATTACAACGGAAACCGAGCGGGTTCCACCAATAGATGCTTCCTTCGCTATTTTGGGCAAGGATAATTATCGACAAGTTAAAAAAGTGCTGAGAATACTGTATAGCAATTAATTTGTATTCAAAGAAGCTAATGATTTGAAAAGTAATTATGCACGTTTACATCACGCTATACATTATACACGTTATTCGTTTTAAATTAGACAAAGTGGTTGATAAGGCTCTCATTAGCGCCCGTAATAAACTTGATAATATTATTTTAACGCTTCGAAATTTGAGCAAATTAATTGTGTATTTGGGAAACATGCTGTTTCTTAAAGTTAAAATGGACTATATTTTTATGATGTGTTTTTGTAGCTTTGTTTGTTACGAATACAGAAATAGCTGTGTGAAAGGTTTTTCGTGGATGCCTATATCTCACTTATTTCTCCAAAGCAGTTTTGGCTTAGCTATATTTAAAGATGAATGAGTCATAAGATCATTATCTGTCGTATTTGTTGTTTTCCCTCTTATTCCTTTACCGGACATCATTCACCTTACGAATATCTAGTACCCTCCACGTACCTTTTGTTATGTACCTCAATGGATCTCGGCAGGAAGTCGCACACGTGATAATTATCAAAGCAAACAATCCGATGCGCTAGATCGGAGTTTGCTTTTTCACTCCGTTTGTGGCATTCCTTACCTCGTTAGTGGTACATGTATGATATAATGATTTTGTTTGCCTATTTTTACTTTTGCACAAAGGGTCCTTTATTCGCCAGGCGGAAGAATACGAAATATATGTAAACATCCATATGATATAATTAATTAAAAGCACTTATGGTAAGTAAAAATATCTATAGTAATATAACTAAAGCATGTTTGCTTGTAATATAGGTGTGTTGGTCTTTTGAGGCTATACTTTAGTAATATAATGGTGTGTTAATTAAATATTCATACATATTTTTGAGGTATATTCCTGTTACAGACGTGCCTTGCTTTATTTAATATAGAACTTTTTAGATTTCGAGATTAACGAATTTCAGATAAATACAGGAAAACCCTTGCGGTACGAACCTGCAAATGCAAGAAAAAGTTGAATGTTTAATTTGCTGATAGATTGGTATTATTTAAAAAATATGAATATTTCCTAATATAATATCGGACAATAAAATTGACCTAAAATGTCCAGACGAGCCTAGAAATCTACCGTGATTGAAATTGTATTTACCCGCTGCATCATTTCGAGCAGATAACCTAGAAACTTCAATAACTCTCAGACGTTGGGATCCTCCCGGTGGCTGCACGGTCATTATGAAACAAATTGTGGCAATTAAAACGTTCTCGGCCCTCATGACCAATATGAGATCACGAGTGAGCTCATCAGAATATCACAACGCCATTATACATTGTTTACTTTTGATATAGCTATATTTGAAACGTTTTATTCGCTGTGCGAATAAGTTTTTATTTATTTTAGATAAACACAGCAGATTACAATTATACATTCTTATAGCTATTTACATATTTTGTTGTGCTATCACAGCTTAGCCTTTCCGTGCAAACATTATTAAGGGTATAGGTATGTTTACACGGCACGTTCATTTAACGTGAAAAAAGAGAAACTAATAAAAATAAAACATCTATAATATACATTTTAAAAAGGTTCCTACAATATTATTTGGTAATAAATACCAAAAAAGAAGCCGTTATGATCATGTAATTATATCTCTTTTGTGTCTGATTTCCATATATCTCTTATTGGGTTTACTGGGTAGTTTCGCTGTGTGGTGCGTGGACGGCTTTCAGTAGTTTTGTATCCCACCAAAACATTTCATGTAAATGTTGCCAAGACGACCACATAAGGCTTGCCCAGTGAAAAAGATATCAGAATAGACACAGCCTTACTCTACCGACCTTATTTCAACAAATTCTACATACCAGAAAATGTATGTATGGTTTCGCCGTTTCGCTATCGTCGTGATATGAGTAACATTAGATTCTGATCAGAAGTCAATAACGAAACAGAACGTACGACTAAAACGAACTCTCATGAGTTCAAAAATACGAAACACTGAAAAAGATAGGTAGTGCCGCCCTTGCGTTTCGCTTGGCTCTCTGGCGTGCACTACCGTGTCCCCAGATATTATTATCAACATCAGTGTGTTACTTATTTACTGCAGAAAACAGCCTTCCCACACGTTTATTGGTACATTTCCCATTTGATTCACTTAACTCATGACTAAAATAATGAATTAGATTTCATGTTGTGTTATATATATCTTAATTCAAAATAACCTCGCACCTCATAACGTGCTTTTAAAAGAGAACAATCGGATCGTTGATCTTTGGCCGGCCATGTGCTATTTTTGATCAGTATTTTAACGTATTTTTAAACGCTTTTGATGTCTCATTTAGAAAAGGCTACCAATGTTTGTATTTCAATAATAATTCAATTATCTTCCATGAAGATTGTAATTGGCTGATCTATAATTATGTAATATGGCAATCTTTTTTAAAATATTTAATATGGTTATGGATCAATTTGTAATTTCCTTACGAAAACATTGCTTAAAAATGAGTCTTAATGATAAATAATTGAAACCAGATTTTCACGGCACCGGCCGACAATCTATTTTAAATATTAATATTATAAAAAAGGCATTTCTTACTTAAATACTGCGTGTCATAATAATTAGTAAAAACAATTTGTGGTATCAAAAGGATCCTCTCATATTTGGACGTTGTATATTAGGGACCCGATAAAGTAAAACAGTAAAATGCAACCACTATATAGAAAAGCCCTTTTAATGAAATATCTTTTTAAAAGTTGATTCACAGTACAGTTAATGCTAAGAAGATACATAAACTATCGAGATAAGGCATGTAACATATAGTATTGCAAATATCACCTGCATATTATTGTGTATACATAATCATTTAAGTTTGCTCTGACCACGAACTTATTAAATCATAAAAACTATGAAAAAAGTTATAATTGCAAGCACACTGATATGTAGGAATGAGTTACTACGCTAAAACCGCTGTCACTATGTTATCATAAGTATAAACTGTGCCGTACGCAGTAAACGATAGTTTGTATGTTAATGACACGTTTGTAGTCGAACAACACGTTTGTAGTTCGGAGTAAACTATGTTACGATATTTGCCTAAATTTTGTTTAGTTATTCACATAATAAGAAATCTACAAAAGACAACTAAGAATATTTAAATTAAACAACCCCAATACGCCTTAATGAATTTAAGTACATGAAGAAACAAAACAAATGTAAACACAAATGTGTTTGTCATTAATAATCTGTATGGTAGGTGTAATTAATTAAGCTTTTTCAGTCACAATGCATAAATTATTAAAACGAGACAGTCTTGTGTAAACACACAGCGAGACATAGAAAACCTTAACACTTCTGCAATAGTTTAATTTAATTTTATTTGTAGGATAATGTTTTTTTTTACTCCAATATGTTTAAAAAGATTTAAAATTCTTTAACATATTTAAACATATTATATTTCATAAATATTTTTTGTTTCAGGTAAGTAACATCGCTTGAAATGAACGATGGTGCTTTGGATTAACGGTAACGCTCTCTATGTCGTCGAAGAGTAAACTTGTTTCGTCCACTCACCGACAGAGTGCGCTAGTAGTAAGCACAGCTAAGTGTAAAGCGCGCGGCATCATACAATTATTTAACCTTATGGTCTTAGTTTTAATAGTTTTTGTTACTTGTTTAAGAATTTAAACTAAGAGTGGTTCAAATATTGTATAATACAGATATAAAATATTTTAATACCATACTTTGGTTTAAGAGTATATACCTATTGGCTCTACATAATATTTAGAACAGTTCACAATGAAATTTCATAGTCTCAAGTTGGGAATAAAAACCAATACTGTCTGTATTGGTTTTTTATCATTCGTCTTCTGTTTAAATGTACTTTAGCCAAACGATTACCAATATAACGGAGTTTTGAACACCATTACGTTTTGATTAATCATATAAAAAGGCCTTCAATACGAGCCCTTGGTTTGATCACAGAACAATACCGAGAGGAACCAGTTTAGTAGGTTCATGACCGATCGCCGCGCATAATGCCAAGCGACGAGTATCGAGATTATTCACGTACAACAACTAAATTGTACACACACTCTTATGCGCATGTGTATAGGTTAAATATCAACATCAAACTTGCATTACAACCATATTTGCGCCTCGGGCAAGCAAAAACTGGCCGTCAAGGGAAGCTATGTACCACAACCAATTTGGTATGACCCCTTAGCTGTGGTAAATATATAGCAGGATAACAGTAGTTCCAGGTCAGGAATCAGTGGATGTATGTCGTCGGAGCACTTTGCCTGTAGTAAAGCATATCATATTCCTTAATAGGAATCGTAATGACGATTCCTCGATTTTGTATGAAGAGCAATGTTTTAATGAGGCTTAATATTAATTTCTTTAAAACGAACGGTTTACATATAAAAGAGTTTTATAAATGCTTTATTAGTCATTTTTTATATGCTGTAATTGTTTGATTTATGTTTAAATGAAAACACATGGAAACAGCATGTCTGTTGGATTTTTTTCATGAATCAAAGAACCTAAGAGTAAATTTTTAATCAGTGCACCCAAATTAGTAACCAACAGAAGAAAAAATTCATGCAACGGAAAAATATTTAATTTTGTTTTTCTGTGTCATATCACGGCAGAAGCACTGGAGGATTTGAAACCAATCTTACTTTAACTAGTGAGGCACTTATCCCAATCGTTCAAAATTATGTATTTTTAATAATTTCTCAAACTTAGTTATAAGTAAGTACATATCTAAACGAATCTCGTCAGAAGCGGCTGCAATTATATATTTGATGAAATTGTGTGTATACTCATTTTTTAAAGGGGATGGGAGGACACCAAATTTTTTATATTATTAAATGATATTCTGTGTATATAAAGGTAGATACGCCATCCGTGCCTCAAAAACGAACCGCCGAAGAGAGTACAGTTTGTACTCTTTTGGTTAAGTAAATGTGTTCGAAATTCGAAATATGTGTATGTGTGCTGTCAGTGCATTCGGAACACTTTTTTCGATTGTTTTGTGAGCATATCACGAATCCATTCTTTTTTACATCATTGATATTATTGTCAACTTTTTATACTAGGTTTTAGCCTTAAAATAGATGGCGTTTATGATTTTTAGCCAGGAACTGCTCATGTCAAAAACACGATTAAAGAAATGGTTTTGATATGACTTTAAAACTAATGAAAGATAAATTGCATTGCAAAATAATGCTAACAGAAGGAATAATTTTTTTTACTGAAGTTCTATCTTATAATTTATAGATTATTTCCTTTTTATTCATTAAAAAATTCGGATATTTATAGTTCTATCTTTTATTTATCTAGCGTAAAGCGTAAATATAGCTATATTGAATGCGTCGTTTCTAGACTTTTCTTTGTGTACGTATTACCTAACTAGAATATATTATGTGCTCGTAATGTCCATCTTCTCGTATAATGCTACAAGTAGTAATATTATTACATTATTGTAGTTAAACATGGTTATTTGAATATTATAAACTGATACCGAAATTATTTATTTGTATATGCTGGTATCTAATGAATATATGTCTAGTACACTACATTATAGTAAATGAAAGTCCAAGGGAAGTAATGTTAAATATACATATTTTCGACTCTACTTATCTCTACATACCAGTTAATCGCGTAGTGTTTATGGCTTCATTTGAAGGGAATGTTTGTTAACTATTGTTCTGTCCTTTTTGTTCTTGTAAACGTAGAAAAGGATGGCGAATACATTATCAAATAGTATTTTATTGGGTCCAAGTGGGGGTGGAGTAGCTGAACTCATTGACCTGGAGATAGGTGTAAAAATAATTACAACATTGTTACCTGTTGGATTTTTTCAAAAGAGTAGGTTTATGGAATATATTTTTAAATAGGTCAGTTTATTTATTCCAGATGTATTGATGGAATAGGCTTTATACTGACATTTGTAATGTAATAATAACTACTTTTATGAAATATTTATCAATGGCTGCGTAAACGTAGAGTCGAATATTTATAAAATTATGATTATTTCAGCCAACCTTTTTACTACTGGATGTAAGCCTACCCCGATTATTTTATCATTGTTCAGACCGTAACTCACCTTGCTGGCTGTGTTTATCCCGCCTTCTGAGAAGTGTCCTAGATCTTATTATTTGTGAACCCTGACGTAAAATTAATTATAATTTTAAAAAGTTAAAAACATCTATATTTTGGAACTGTAGCCATCTAAACGAGGAAATTGGCATTGCATTGTTTGGTATACCTATGTGTGCCATTTAAACCTTCTTAAGCAGTAAAATATCCGTTCTTCATCATTTTTGACTTGAGCCTAGCCTTTAGTGTTAAAGACTTTTGAAATTGCCGGATGGCTCTTGGTCTATAAAATCCAACCAGTATTAGACTTGTTTGCTCCGAAGATAGCCGAAGCCCTACGGAAATTGCCGAAGAGCCTCAACATGGCGGCGCGGGCACGCTACGCGCTGTCAACAAAGTTGCCTCGGCAGCGGTGCCAGTCGTGCGTCTCGCGCATAATCAAAGTTCTGCATAGATTCGGACGCGCGAAAATTGTGAATAACAGTTACAGTGAATTTGTGAAATAGTGCTCTTACCATTGGATTTGTTTGCGTGAAAAAATTTTTTGGAGGTGCATTTTAATTTTATAATTAATAAGTTTACTTTTGTTTTGGTTTTAAAAATTATCTAAGTGGAAAATAATTGATAATGAAGTGTTCTAACTTAAAAATTTAAATTCTTGTTATTATTATATAAAAATGTTGGAATGTCCTTTTATCTTTGCCTGTAGCCAGTTAACACGACAAGACCCCTTTGGGCATGATTAAAGTTGGTTATAATGGCGCTGCCAAAATTGGTAGGTTGTAAAAAGCACTTGATTAACTGCTGATAAATAAGTGTGAGATTTAAGACCTGTTATTGACATGATATAATAGGAGGACGAAGTAAGAGACTATAAAAAATTGGAACTTTCACCCGCGCACAAGTGCATACAGTCGTAGGTGTAAACTCATTTGCATACTGGCTGCATTTCCGCCCTAGTCGTTGCGGCACATTGGTCCTTTGAAACGGGACCGAACGTGTCTTTAATAAATTCAACCCCTCGTTCATGCACGTGCCAGTTCCAACTTGTTGCATAAAAACGACCCCAAACTGTTTGTAACTATTGTCATGGAAACAATGCATCATATTTCTTTTTGAATGGCACGTCTTTACGATTTACAAGCTCAAAGTTCTGGCTGCACATGTTTTATTACTAAAAAGATATACTTTTCGAACTTGAACCACGTTTCGTAAAAATATTACCTAATAGAAAAAATATCCAACTTAGAAAAGCTGAATTTTAATGTGTTAGTGCTAAATTATAGCTTGTGGGTATATCTTTTAAAAAAGGCGGTGAATAAAATGCTATTTAACCAATAAATTCCCCTTGAAATATGATACTGTGAAGGAGTAATATGGGTTCACGCAAATAAATACTCTCTAAGAACAGGGCATTTATAACGGCTACCGCAATAAATAAAACTGGACATTACGCAACTCGCCAGTACATCGTAGCGGTACATTTTCGGGGTGCTTTAGTCCAGTGGCAGAGGATGCCTAGTGAATTCCAAAGCCAAGCCAAGCATGAGGCATTCAGGGAGCTTCGGGAATGCGTGGGAGGCTGGCGTCACCGTTCCCGATAAATTTCATTATACAATGAGTTAGAGACATGATTGCCTGTAACGTGATATATGACGCTTTTATCCCAATTCGCTTTTCCTTGAAATAAAATATATTTGCTCTCCATGCTTGACATAAACTCTAATGTTGATAGCTACCCCGCCAGCTCTCGTTTAAATCGTAAAATAGTAAAGAAAGTTTAGCTTGGCACTCGCTAAATGCAGCATCGGAATTAGAATGATCTCTTCAGTATTTCAAACTTCGAATAAATTCTACAAATCTGCTTCTTTCTCATAAGTCCTGTAGCGTTACCACGGTACAAATAACAAACCGTGGCGTTACTAACGTAACGCACGCTAGCCTTTTATTATTAATAGTTGACACCATAAGTCCAATAAGTGAAATTGTAACACGTTCAATTTCTCTCTCAATACTATAAAGTCCCGTGACCGAATGTAAGGTAAGATAATATTACTAAAGCTTCTTTCAAGCGTCAAGCTTTAAGCTTACTTACAGATTAAATCACAGTTTGAATCGTCATGGTTTGGCACCAGGGTGATACATCGATTTAACTTATATAATTAATAACATTATATGTCGGTTTCCTTTCTCTTTTATTGTTTATTTTTAATGTTTTGTGTTTATTGACGCTGATAAAATTGATTTGTGCGTGTGCGTGGTTATGGGATGCATTGCGTTTTCTATTATAGCAACACAACATTTGTATGTATGCATTTGAGCATACTTTTGGTGTATACAAGGAAACCTCTCATTAGCCTTACTATTGAAATTAATTATATTATAACATATTTTATGTAACGCCGTTGGTTTCTTGATAAATAAAATAAAAATAAAATAAAATAAAAATAAAAAGATCTGATTGATAAGGATGTATTTTGATAGGAGTTATTTTAATGTAAATTTATAAAGGTGCCAACTTATACGTCAAAAATAACGTTCATATAAATGTGGGATGCATTACGGATAGAAAAGATTGTAGGCGTGATGTAATCCTGCCTCCGCGCCCACGCCTGATTATTTAGTGACTTTCTAAATAAAGGACCGTAAGGCCAACAGAAGTAGTAAGTTTAAAACTTAGCGCGGCCATGAGTCACCGTCTCAGTCCCGAGGTCTGGGTCACATTCCAGGCTGCGACGCGGCTGTACGCCAAACCGGACCGCGCCACTCGCGATCTTCCTTTTTCTGACTCTTTTACGTAATGCTCCCTTTATTTTTCTACGCATATGTCAAGCTTTGCGACATAACCTTGAAGCAAAGGGACGGCATAAGTTTATCGAATAACAAAAAATATGGTCTCTACGTTTAGTTTGTTTAATAAATTTATACTGCTCGTTGAAATTCCAACCCCGATTGCATTGGTTTAGTAGCGTTAAAATTCAAATTTGTTCCTCGTGTAGAGTTTGTGGCCAGAGGGGCGTTTTTTGTTCGCCATCTGTCGGTGCAGGTGCTTTACATACAAAGCAGGTGATTTGAATTCGTCTTTACTCGCCTTTCCTTTTTTTGAGGAATGAATGGAATCGCGGATGTTTTCGCATCCTTTACCAGTTCTGATTTTAACTTATTTCGAGTAAATACCCCTAATTTTACCTACTTTTATAGAACTTATTAGTCTTATTACGGACAATAATAGTGTAGCTTTTATTTAGCTTACTCATCACTGGCACCTCCTTCGTTATAATTGATTTCTGATTCTTAATTTACTCCTTAATAGTAATTACTATTATGTTGCACCTGTTCTTTTGTTCCTAATTATCTCTGTAATCAGAAAATAATATAATGGATTCTTACGGTTTTGATTAGCTTATTAGACAAATAGTCTATAAAATAAGATTTTTTTATTCAGTTTGCGTAATTTTGTGAGTCATCTGAATAAAATTTACCATCAAGGAGGCGCGTAGAAAGCAATTTGTCCTATAATGATCCCAATTACTCCTAAATATCCAACATCAGAACAGATATTACGCACATTAAGGTAAAGTAAAGAAATTTGGAAGGTTTTAAATTAATGACTACTTAAAAATGATGTTCCGTAGTTTCATTTCTTTGTTTATACCTACTCTAAACCAAACCGGATCATTTGTTTGCTTTTGTAAATCAAACAGTATGTTCTATCTTATCAACAAGGATGCTAGGACACCTATTTATCGACTAATTCCACCGCCCCATTAGGAAATCAGTGTGCAGTAGTGCATTTAACGTGTAAAATATTGCCCATTGTCTCAGTTTTATGGTTCATTTGAAGTTTCAATATAGGTAGACATTACACATACACTTTGCACACTTATGCACAAAATTATTATGGCGTACAAAGCAGATATTTATATTTTTTATGAATCTTTTTTAAAGAAAGAATTAAAATTTAACAGTTGTCTCATTAAAAGCAACATTTTTATGTTTTTTTTTATCGCAGCAACACATAACTGATGATATGAAGAACGGTAACATTTGACCGGAAATTGGGTTATCTCTGCAGCAGCAGCTAAATTACTATAGTTTCCTGTCAATGTTTACATCTTTATTTTATAAAATTACGTGGTCAATTTATTTGTGACTGCGTGTCGTTGCACATGAAAATGAGGTAGATAAATGTCTGTTATTTTCAAGTATTGTTAACTTATCAAGCCCCGTAATATAATTTATAGATCACTTTGTTAATTAGGATTATTGAAGTTTTTTTTTGGATTCCATAGTAACTAACTCAATAAGGAACAATATGCAGGATTATAAATTTAATGGTACAAGATAGTAAATAAATTTTACAAGACGATACCCCTTTGTAAAAGGTCGAAGTGATATCTCCAACTTACCTCAAAATAATTTTTAAAGGGTTTCGTTACAGAAAACACATAACACAATTAATTATTGCAGTCTTCTTAAATTCCACTAATTACATGCCACTCTTAATTAGAGAAATGTATAATTGCAAATGTGTTTTGTCCAGTAACCCCATTAGGAACATGTGAAGTCATAATTATGATTCATCTCTTCTTTTGCCAATCTCCTCACCCAATTCGAAATATAATTGATTGTTGATTCATCGTGGCGTTGACCCAACACCGTTGTTCATAGAAGTGTTAGCATTTAGTAGGAACCGCAGCCAATGGCCGCTTTTTGCATGCATTTATAAGGATTAGTTTATTTGGCAACAAATTTCAAATATTTAAGGAAATTTGTGTATCGTCAAAATATAAAAATATTTATATTTTGACGACCCATTTGGTGTAATGGTTGAGACATCAGCTATTACACCAAGGGTTCCGGGTTCAATCCCCGGGCAGTACTAACATTCATTCGTGTGCATGAACATGTCTGTTTGTACTGATCTGGGTGTTTTCTATGTATAATATGTATGTATTTACAAAAAAATATATAAAAGTATGTTTATCAGTTGTTTAGTACAATAACTACAAGCTCTTCGCGTGGATAGCATAATCCTATTAAACCTAATATCTCACTGATGTATTGTATTGTAAGAATTACCTTTTAACGTATTTTTTATAAAGTTAACCGTATAATGTTTGTTTTAGAGGAATTGTTTCAAAATTGATAAGCATAATATGGCACATATATTTAGATACTCTTTAATCTAATTAACTTGAAATCAATATAAACGATTCTTATTATTATTGGAGACAGTAGATACATTATTTTATTTGTGAGATTGTTTAATTGTTGTACTTGCAATAAAAACTATATTAAATTAACAGACAGTATTATTGTTATATATTAGGTAAATGTTATGCAGAAGGCGTAAGAGTGTAACATAACTCGCCGATGCATGATGGTAATTAGATCAGTTTATAAGTATTGCTTTAGGTATATAAAATGTAGCGAGGTGCATTATTTATATATTGCATACTGTGTTTTCCCTATTTACTAAATACAATATATACTGCAGAAAATAATTCACACCAATCATTTATGGTTATTTGCTACAATGTTGACATTTGGTTAGTGTACTATATATATTCAAATAAGAGTCAAGTGGTCAGCATTGAGCCATCGTCGGGCTGGTAATGACCTTCGCGGGTGAACGTGGAACGCAGTTTCTCGTCACGACCTAAACAGCATGTACCTTTAGACACCTTCTTATGTTTCTTTGTAAGCTTGCTTATAACCTTGCAAATAATAGAAAGTTTGGTTTGAACTATTTCCTATTGACGTTAATCGTTACTTACAATGCTCTGCAAACAAAACTGAGGTTTTAGTCTCCGAAGTTATATAGCCAAATTGACATTTAATCTGTATTTAAATATGCTTTGAATATTTCATGGTTAAGTTTCAAATAACGTGTGATTTTCATTCCCATTGAGAAAGCAAATACATAATGAATGACTGTTATAATAAACTTTTTTACTATATATTAAACCGGAGAAATTGTTCGACATTGTAAACATTTACTTGTAAACACTTCTTTGTTCCGCCGCGGCTTGCGTAGGAAATCATTGTTGCACAACGCACACGCGGTCCAAAACGAGTTTCGCCGTTGCTCTTGCTTAAGTTAAGACATTGTTGTATTAATGTCACTATACCAATGCTGTAAGATTCAAAGTGGTTTACTCTTATTCTGCGTAGTATATTTTTTTGTTTGCATCACTCCAAATTCGTTCCCGTTTGTTACCTTTGAACTTTACTGTTAGCTCTTTATCGTCTTAACATGGATATGCAGGTCTACGGTGGTTCCCATAAACATTAAACTGTTTTTGTTCTTTAGTATACGATTTTGGCGTCACACCATTTTTCAGTTAATTTGTGTAGTTATAAATACAATATTTGTAATAAATTTTAACTCACAGTAAGAGTAAGATTTATGAAAAAAGTATTCCTTGCGAATTCTTTACTAGAACCTCCTTCATTAACTTTTCATTATATGACAAGTTCAATATTACAATTTATAATACGTCGTATTTAAGCACTAACGTTGCGTATACACGTCCATACAACGATCATTATCAGACAGGTATACCGACGTGATGGTTTGTACTGTATTTGCTAGTCACGCTTGTGCCCCCATTTCAGCCCTTGTTGTTTGCCGACTGGAGCTGCTTTAAGTAAGAGCTTTTATCTTGACCCCATACCGCGTCCCACATCCCGGGGGCGAGATGACACATTCCTAGATATTTAAACCAACCCGGTTTTAAACAAAACTGGTTATGCCCGGACCCGGACCTAAGATGGGCTATGCGATAATAGGTGTATACGATAAACAAGTGAAATAGATATAATGCTCGTGGAAAAGTTGAATTAAAAAGACATGCATTAGTTTGTGTGTAAATGAAGGCAATAAAATAGGTATTTCAAGATGATTTGGCATTAATTAATTGTGAATAAAAAAAAACAAGTTATTAAGTTTCATTTACAAATAGCAGCATCTGAATGAAGTTACCGTAACAAATTATCCACAATTCTTATATTGTTAAATAATTGCATCTTGTGGTGAGACTAAAAAAATATTTTTGTTTATTCTTGAGAACACAATACATTCTCATACTGATTACAATTTATATAAAAATCACGTCGGTACAATAATAAAATTAAGTGAATGAATTATGCGCAACTAAAAGGCTTGATTTAGGCCAATAAACATTTGATCACCAGATGTTGTGAAACAATCTGACTTAACGGGATCGAGTCGTTTTTGCTCTAACTACTGTTACTATTACAAGGCGGAAGCTGCGCCGGGTTACTGTTCATACACTATTTGATGCGTCGCAATTAGTGACGGCTTTAGGTAATTTCAGCAAACTTATAAAATCTGTATGTAACATTTTAAGAGGACCTGCACTCTTTTAAAAACATAAATTACCTAGTACAATAATTATAAGTCGTTTTTTGTGCGATAATCAAGTCATAGATAAATGTTTATTTACAAACTAATTTATAAAGCTTCTTCTTCAGAACCCTTTTGTAATATTAACTTATTATAAAAATAATACCTTGTTAAATGTATAAAGATAGAACTTATCAACCGGAATGTGAAAAAATAGGTACTGGAAAATTTTGAATTTACCTCAGTTGATTACTATAGGCAAGTTTGGCATTTTCTTATGTTCTCTAAGTAATGCCTACCGTGTACAAAGCCGAAGCGGTCGACAGATGATTGGTTTCTAATTAAAGTATGCCTTGTTGACTATAAATTTATGCTTCAGACGTGAGAGACAATCTCTTTATTTAGTAATTGCTTCTTCTCGGTCTTTCATATATTTGGGTTCGACGTATTGACAAATTTCATCTCTTAGATATGGATCGATTGATTGATCACTTTGCCCTTGTTAGTGTGCAATATTTCTCCACTTTTATGGTTTTAATCCTTGAAGTAAGAATACCGTATCATACATCAAATTATGGAAGATCTTATTACATAATAAAAACAATAATCGAGTGAATATCTTTTTTGCTTCTAATGACGTTAAGCACTTGTTTTGCTTTATGTGTAATATACACTTTATCATATGATCCTATATCACACATTGAACGTAGCTTGCGTTCAATAAACCTCTACCGTAAGCCTATGGGGTCTTGTCGACAAACCTGTATCTGTCGCTAGGAATCTTATAAAGCTCGTCGAGTCGGCTCCAAGGAAGTTAAGAAATAATAAGTATCTACATCCGAAAATAATGATGTCTCCGGTTCTCCGGAAACGTGTATTTCATGTATAGCTTTCTCTTGCTTTTTATTGATTTTATGTCAATTTTTTTCGCTAATGTCTATCAGCGAATGTGCGAAACAAACGATATTATATATTTGTAAAGATATACTCGTATATGAGTTATATAACTAACACCCAATCGCAGGGCTTTAAACGAAAATAGGTTATTTATTTGATCATTAACCATCTATATTTTTTGTTTTGTGTGTTCTATTTTGAA
The DNA here is from genome assembly GCA_019425675.1 of Leucinodes orbonalis. Taxonomy (NCBI): domain Eukaryota; kingdom Metazoa; phylum Arthropoda; class Insecta; order Lepidoptera; family Crambidae; genus Leucinodes; species Leucinodes orbonalis. The sequence continues at coordinate 35,653 of PQWD01000756.1, forward strand.
CAATTCATGAACTATCTGCCTTTAAATTCAATAAACTTAAATTTCTTTCAACAACGCTTTAATTTTTCATTCTAATACTTATGCCAAATATAATGTGCTAAAAGATTGCATGCTAAGCCTTCATAAAATGAGTAGGTTAGCAACATTAAGCTACCGTATAATGAAGCATATCTCAGTGAATAATTACAGTAATAGATTATATGGTTTTCGTTATTAAACAAAATAAAATACATGTTATTTAATGAATTTGTATCTGATTCTAGAAAGAGCTCTTCTATAAACTTTGTTTTACATATTAGCACTCTAATGAATTATTAAATCTCTTAGTATTCATAATAAACGTTTTGAAGGTTAAAATTAATAATTGTGTGCGTATAAATCCACACCGGCCTCTTTTGGTAGCAGAGTATTCATTGTGTGTTTGCGGATATAAGACCTTACGAAAGCTCAAAAGATTTCGCAATTGTTTATATTTCAGATTTACCTCCATTTTACTTCTTGACTTATTTACAACATTGTAGCTTTATTTTAAAGAATACTTTTATTATAAATAACACAATGTCAAGTAGTTTTTTTTTTCTAGGAACTAAGACGTAATTGAAACAGAAAAAAAGCTTTGACATTTATTATTCCTCCCCGCATGCGGTGAGCAAATTACGTAGATAATTTCTCTGCGGATAATTCGCGGGCGCGTGAGAAAAATATCTTCGAGCTCCAGTGCCATATTCAGCTGTTTTATTTTTCCTCACACGCCACGTTTGGTGTTTCCCATACTTATTTATGAGATGAGCATAAGAGATGCTTAAGTATTTACAAACTTCATCTGCTGGTTATTATCTCCGCTCGTCGTTTCCACTTTCAATATTTATCTTGTTTTGCTTGATATTACGATTACGTTATTTATACTTTTCACATACTAAACCTACCGACATATTACAATGTATTCATCAAGTAGGAATAATTTGACACGAATAATCAAATGAAATAAAAATATTTTTCTTCTTCGGTTTTTATACAATGTTGAATTCGAAACACAAAGTTCATGAATGTAATGGCAAAAAGGCAGGCAAGCGCTGCGCAGGCGTACCGTCTTGAATCATGATTGTGCGCGCCTTAGTCACGCCGCCATTGCACAGGGCTCATGTTTCCGCTCTTCGTTTGTTTTTATTTGGAATCTTGGCATTGGTATTATTTCGAATCAAATTCCTAATATTTGTCGACGGCAAGTTATAAATATTCACTGACATTCGCACAGCGCCATCTATCTCCAAACTAAGTACTAGCCTGGAATATAACGCTAAATAACGGATAACATACTTATATACTTGTTTACTAGTTACAGTAATAAGGATAGTTGATAACTCTGTTGTAATTATTAAATCTAACTCAGAAGTTTGTCACCGAAATTTGAAATGGTTGGTTGGTTATGAATATATTGCGACGCAATTTAAAGATTTGGTTCAGTATTCTCCATAAAAATACTAATCATACCCAACGTTAACTATGAGTACTGGCTTAAGGTTCGGGTAAATCGCAACTGCTAGAAATTCTTGAATTCGTAGGCGAAACGATGAGCTCCTTAGTTTCAAACAGAACTATAGTATTGCGAGTATATATAGCACCAAGCATTCGTTCCACACGCTTCGGTTTGGCGCTGAGGCGATTGTAACTAAAGATCTTGTGTTCTTCGTGCCACTGTATCATGACATCCGGTACTTTATCTCGCATTTCTTTAAACAAGGGACAACGATCTTTACACCATGGATGAAGCAGATTTTCACTCTAAATTGCTTGTAAACAGATACCAGATGTATTTTACTTCATACTAGAATATAATGCAGGTATTTGTTGAAGACACAAGCGTTTCACGTAGGAAAATATAGCTCGTTTTAGTTCCTTTATTTCTATTGATTACGCTTTTAGAATATTTGATACCCATCCCTTTGTATTAATAAACTCTAGGGTGAAATATACATGAATGGTTAATTAAGTTAACGAATTCAAAGGGACGAAACACCCGCCTATGTGGCGGCCTAGGGTGTCTAAATATAATATTGCGACCGCACGAATTACCACTCCTTGGTTTACGCAAACATTGTACGCACATGTTAGCACTTTAATTTTATTTTGTTCTAATTTAGACAGCAAATGAAGTCTCTTACTTCTTAGTAGTAAAATAGAAACCAACAAATATAGGCGTAAAAAATTAACTCGCATTTCTCATTAATTACATTTACGATAGCCTTATCGCTAGCCGATAAAATGAAAAACATTCAGCGTTTATATTTGGATCAATAATTGTATAGCATACTAAATATGAGTCACATATTATGGTTTTGAATATTTTGTTGTTAATTTATAATCATGTATGTACCTTCTTCCCTGTTGTTATCGAAAAGACAAAGCGGGTTTATCATATTTACATCATATAACCTATATAAAAGGACATTCCACGTTATTTCTGTTCTGGCAATATAGCTACTGTAGCTCATAAAAGGAAGATGTTTAATTGAATTAACGGTTTAATCAACAGTTGCAAGGTGTGAAATGAAATCTCGGAGCGGGTACGCAGGAAATAGCTCAAAGTGAAGCGAATGGCTGCAATGAGGCGGCGAGACGAGTTAGCGAAGGCCGAGAGGCCGTAACGCAGCGTGCATCCGCCTGCCGCAATGTCGAGCTCCACGAGCTCGGCCGCCGGCGACCAGCCGCGTCGCCGCTCCGTCTTTTATGTGCCATTGTTTGAGAGCTTCGACAATTATTTGCCCTTGACACCAGAAGAAAAGGAAGCTCTCTTATCTGGGCTGAACGTAGACACTATCACCGCAAAGCCCAAGAGACACAATTTATTGGACAACGGCCGTTTGCTGATTCCGTCACGCGGTGATTCATCGTTTACGGAAAGCGAAAGTGACGTAAGCATTTTTAGTCCACCTGAACGTCGACTGCGGCGGCCATTGTCGTCGACAGTGAGTTCTAACGAAGCATTAGCGAGAGTGGCGCAGCGAGAATTGACGAGCCCTAGACTGGTTGCAGAAAGCCATGTTATGAGACCTGCAAAACCAAGACTACGGAGCACGACGTCGTGTGAGCCCCGCTATGATAGAATATTTTCTCCAATAGGGGGATCGATCTCAACGAACAAATTAAACGGTTCAACTTCAAATATAGGAAATAGGTTAGCGTCTAAGAATTCTATACAAACCTCTAATTTATCGCTTATACCCGACTCGCCGAAACTTGTTACACCTGGCAAAGAAAAATCTAAAACATTGCCACAGAATCTTAATGTGCCATCGCCTATTAGAGGTAGTAGTAGTTCCACATCTATATTTAGAACCCTAGAAATACAGTCACTCCAGATAGCCGAGCAAGAGTCCAGCAAAATATCGGGATTGAATTTCATTCGACGATCTCGAAGCACCAAGTTGTCTAGGAGTAACTCTCTCCTGAGAAGTATTACGACAAGGCATATAGAAGAAGGTTTAGAAGATAAGAGTGCAGTTGTAACGGATTTGACGGAAGATTATGAGAAGTTCGTCGATAACAACGGCGGGGAGTCCGAGGTGATCGGTGCACTCATCAAGAAGCATGAGTCCCAGGTCGCAAATAGTCCTCTCAGTATCCGTCGCGGATACTTGGATGTTGACGATGATGTTGCTGTGCATTCGGGTAAGATTTCACTGAAGCTTTTTTTATGCATCTATTTGTATAAATGAATCTTTCTTTGGTATCTATACTAATAACGGTGAAAACTGATTGCGTGATACAATTTTATAATTATTAACCGTGCCCCTATTGACATTGATCGCTTTCTTACTTAATGTTCATGAATTTATTCTATGGTAAAAGCATTATGTATGTCTAATGGTTGAAGCTAAATAGAAGCAATGACAAAAGGAAAATAGCGAGTGTTAAATATTAACGAGGGTCTGATCCTTACCAAGGGCTCTTCTTTTGCCCGGTTGCCTAATGCTAGTGACTTGCTGGTTTGTAGCCACGACATGACTAACTATTCATATTGTTAGACAATGGCCTCTAATTACACGGCTGGAAGCAAACGTTAAACTGGGTTTCTTTACATGCGGTTGTCATGTCTTTGTGCGCTATTACGAAAACTAGAAGTCATCTTAGCGTGAGTATATTTACAAGGTTGAAGATAATTTATGATATTCCTCTCGTATGCCATATTACAATTTACAACACAGTGGTCAATTAACGAGGTTATGGGTTAAATGTATCTTTTTTTGTTATATGTTACGATTAAATCTACTATGACTAAGGAATCCAATTCGTATCAGCCTACTAATATTTTTTTGTGAAATTAGTCTGAAACTTATGCTATTTTGTATTTCTCAATTCCTATAGAAATCAATTCGTGACTCTTTGTTTGGAAAGGCTGGTCACTTTTCCGTTAGTCGATGAAAGTATTAAGTATTCTTATTGCGTCTTTCCTACTTGGAAGCTTTCGCTATGTCCTCCGTCGATAGTCTGCTTATATATACGATTTCTTAGGCTAGGAGTCTATAATAAAGCTTTGTTAGCACAATAATATTGTCACGGACACATAGTATTTCCTCGTGGGCGCTTATCATGCTGTTATCAAAGTAACTCGCGATTGTGTCGAGTTATATCGCTCCAGCCGGTTTAAAAACAAAAGTACTCGCGTCGATAAATGTTAGCTATGAGAAATGCTCTTGCAACATTACTGAGTCAGCCGACGTTTGATAGTAGGTTAATGTATATTTGTGTTATAACTTAAACGTTAAGCAAGCTATTAGATTACGTATTTAACGAGTCACTTCAAATAAATGAAGTCGTTATTAATTCCAATTATGTATTTTCGGTAATAAGAGATCCATGCCTTGAAAAATGTATTTTCGGATGCGTGTGTTACTTGTACGCTTACGTTTTTGCTGTTGATAGCAATTGCAATAAAGCTTCAGGAGCTTTAACAATGCACGCAAGTGTCATCGACTCCGACCCAACGTGCGAACCCACAGATGTTCTTATCGAGACATTACCGTTATTGCTTTCAGTAATGTTATTGGTCGATCACCTACCAATAACTTGGTTAAAATGATGGAATAAACATATATATGTATAACTGATATATTTTTATATGTCTACATATAAATAAAATTGAAGTGTATGTTTTATGATATAAACCAAATATTCGCATCACCTCTACAACGGTAGCGAAACAGCGAAACCTTATATATTTACTGATACGTCGAATTTGTTGAGTTAGGGTTAGTAGAATTAGGCCATGTCGATTCAGAAGCTTGGCTCTACATGATATCTGATATCTTTTCATAAGGAAAACCATGTGTATGTCTTGGCAATTTTTCATGAATGATTTTTGGTGGGATAGGGTATTCCAAATAGTTTTCTCAAAAAATATTATTTCGTTGTACAATAGGGTTGATACTCGTATCGGTTTTATTTATAACTTTTCGGCTTTAAGAAAGCTCTTTCCATATTGCCTCATAATATTGAAACCCTGTTAGAAAAGAAATTTTATAGAACTTTAGAAAGGTTTTGAAACTTTTTGAAACTTCTATTAAATTCTTCTCGATTCATATAGCTTGGAACTTAATAAAGGAACTGATAGGAAACGATTACTTATTAAATGCATTTTAAATACACTAATTAGTGTGTAGTATACTGTTATCTAATTGTTCTGATGTAGAGTAAGTAATAGTTTACTGAGTACTATCTAGCTTAACGTCATTAATTAGAAAAGTAATTATGGCATGTAATGGTGTTCGGGCACACTTCCTGGGTTATGTCTAAAGTATTTATCTGAATAATGTACATGTAGTGTTTGTAGAAAGCAAACATAATCTATACATATAAATAAAATAAGAGTGTCTGTTTGTAATATTGAAATAACCAGTTTTTTTTATGCATATGAATATATGTATGGTACATACTTACATCATAACAATCGCATAGCACGGTAGCGCGCTTTTTTAGGTTATATTTGACTGCGGGAGAATATCTTAAACCGCGGGTAATACCGCGGGAACAGCTAGTGCCTAATAAATCTATCGGCGGTTGAGACTTAACCTTAGTGTAAAGATGTAAATTAATAAAGCATTTTACGATCGTTATACAATTCAATAGCTTTGAGACTTTCAAGCGGTCGATTACAACATTATGTTAAGTTTAATCATCATTATCATCATCAGCTCATCAACGTGCACCCTATACAGGGGCACCAGCCTACCCGTATAGGGTGTTATAGGCCTTATTCGTCCACGCGGGTTGGACGACTTTACGCTCAACCTTTGAATTTCATCGCAGCCGTGTGCAGGTTTCCTCACGATGTTTTCCTTCACTGTAAGAGCGTCGTATAGCGTACATATAATTTCGAAAATTTGGAACCACATTGGTACGTGGCGAGATTTGAAACTCAGCCCTCCGGTAGTAGGGCAACAGTCCAAACCATTGAGCCAACTACGCTCCTAATATATATAGTTTCAATAATTTTGATATGAATGTATTCAAATTTCCCTATTTACAAAATTAATTTGTGGTTTACTTTGGTATTTTATATATGTTAAATTCGTATTGTAATTTGACTTTCTTACTGCTTACTAAGCTTTTATTTCTTAATGGATTTTGACTTATTACTTTTTATAGTTCTAATAATTGTTTGTACAAGTTTACTTGACAAATTTTTGAGCTCAACACTCCCTTATTTTCTAAGGGGCTATAATACTCTTTCTTATGAATTGTTTTTGTATGAATCGAGTAGACGCATCACATTTCAAGGTAGCTGAGCATGCGCAGAACATTCCGATATCCTCCTGGTTTTCACAATTCTCTATTTTTCGCATTGGACTGTCGTACACTTTGTTAAAACCCGTTTACTACTTCTAAGGAAATAATTCTTTATATTTAAGCCAAAAGCCATGATTTCATGGCGGACGGAGAAACGAAAAATGTTTCTGTAATTTCCGTATAATAATAATTTATTATTAGGGTTTTTTAAACACAATTGTCACAATTAATACACATGTTCAAGCACATTCTATGTTACGCATCTACCAAACTCAACAGTTTCGTTTGTCGGTTAAACGCTTAGAAGTTAAAGGACATTAGTGTTGTCCACAAGTCTAACCAAAAGTGTTCTGACATGTCCAGTATTGTGCTGAGTGCGCACGCACGGCAGCGGCGTGCGGGCCGCTTCCGCCGGAAACCACGCCATACACGCCACTCTACCACGTTTACATTGCCTTACAAACGTCAACCAACAGTAAACTACATTGATAGATATATCAATAGTTTGTATTGTATGCATACTGTGTAACTAGGAACTTAGTATGGATAGGAAATAAACACGTTGGTCACCCAAATGCCAAGTTAAAATTCGTAAAATAAAAAAAGTTGAATGAAACATTATTTGGAACAAAAGAAACTTAAATTTGTGTATGCCCTCAGATATTATTTCGGTAAACATTGCACATTTAGATGATGATAATCCTTCTGTGAATTTTAAATTAAACGTGAAAACATAATATTATGATTTCTTTTTTTGTACGTTTAAACTAATTGCACTGCAACTCATTAGACATTTTTACGTTAAACCGATTACATAATTAGTCTCATATTAGTGAGTAGTATATTAATACGAAATTTAATAGGCCACACGTTTTGTTTAATAATTTCAACGTTTGCGAGCACTGATTGAGACTGCCTCAATCGTCATCTAGAATGCCTAGCAAGGTTGCCTGTAAATCAGTGTCAATTGAACGTTCCGATAAAGACGACATGAAAAGAGATTTGGGCCGCGTTCACGTTTTGTTGTGGTAAGAAATACAGAATTTTATTTAGCACAGACTAAGGCAGTCGGTTAACCTAATCACTATTTTATTATTTTAACATATGCAAATTACTTGCTGGTGTTGCAATATTGTCTGTTTCGTTTAATGATTTTGTTTTTGTAGCCGCGACTTTCTTTTAAGTATTTGACGTTTACAAACACTTTTAGAGTTTAACGAAGACATTGATATAGTAACACTTAAAAAAAACAGCATCAACCACTGCAAACATAGAACCTCTCCCTCTTTTGCAACCCGTTGTCTACTAAATGCGGATGACCCCGAGAAAAGTAGGGCAGTAACAATTGCATACTAGACATCGTGCGGTACATGACATAGAAATGTATAAAAATATTTGAAATAAATATATGTTTCTAATTGTTGATGTAATATTGTCCACAGACACATCATACGAGAAAGCATGTCGGCGCGGCTCGGCCCCGAGCACGCCGGTGCCAGGCGCTCAAGCGCAGCACAGCCCCTCCCGCCTCGCCTCTTTCTTCTTTTCGAAGCGTTCCTTCAGAAGCAACCCCCTCAAGAGAACAAAGTCTGCCACGAAGCTGGAAAGAGAGCGAGCGCTGGCAGCTGTGCCCACCCATCCACCTTCACATGCACTACGGACTTCAAGGTGTGTATAAACTATGTTTATGATAAGAGTTTCGTTAATTTTGAGACTATCTATTGAATATATTTTTTTAATTTTCATGAGCCCAGTTTAGATAGGACCCAGTCTTATATCGATTGTTTGATATTTATTATTTAATCTGGGGTTTATTATTCTACGAGTAACAGTTTCAACTACTGAGTCACAAAAGTCTATGATTTTAACCTCATGTCACAGAAATGATGCGTTCTGTGAGAAGCTGCGTTGCCGGCGTTATATTTATTATGTTCCTTGTTTTTTTGACGATTTAATAAAAGATTAAATCTTATATTACTTTTTAATGGCACATAATAATTGAATTTCTTAGGGAAAAACAGCATAAATCGTCAATTCATGCCTTTTATTAGCTTTATAGGCATATACCCCTGAGCTTTCGACACGACGATTCTATATCACCCTTTGAACGACTCGCTCAAAGTTCCGGCTGGTGACATTTACGATGCAATAGTATTTATCAAACTCGGAGTCTCACTTAGCGCGGATCTATACAGTTTATTACGTTTAGTTATTGCCTATCTGCCTAATGGGTTCGTAAAACATGGCCGCATATGTTCCTCGTACGTGTTTATGCGGTGTTCGGTGTAAATTAAAAGCTGCCAGCTAACGAAGTTCATTAGCAGTAAATAACAGCACACACGCGAGTGATGGTGACTTACATCGGAGAATAATACTTAGGGCAATATCAATTTCAAACTATTTTAAAAGTACGAGATAGTGTGATAGTACAATAATATGTACTCTGCGTAATTGAAACACACGCAATCTTAACAAATAAAATAAATAATTAATTGTATTAATAACTTCATTTTTGAACACGATATTTGTAGAATGAATCTGAATTTGTAAAATCACTATTCCCAAGTAGAAGATAAAATTCTTTTAAACATGAAGTATTTACTAGATTTTGGTGGAGATTGATTTGAACTTTTAGTTAAACGTTTTCAAGGATATTTCTTATTATGTTTAGATTAATGTATTGAATAATTAATCTATTTTATGACTATTTCACAGGCCGGTCCTTATCAGTAACATCTTAAGATATATTATTTTTATGTGGCACCACCGTGATACGTTTAGCATTGTGATAAAACATTAAGTGGCACCAAATCTACTACCATTTTCCATTTCCATTTACTGCTTATTACATAATTGAAATCTCATATAAAATTCAAAAGTTTCAGTAACTCAGTATCCTTTCATAAGTCCCAACACTCAATTTGATATTAGTATCGTTGTACAGTTAATCGTAATTTTAATTTAATCATTGACCACAATTTTACTACACAAGCAAGCTTACATGTTTAACGTTTCTTACTTTATTTGTTTCGTGCAGCCTTCTGCATAGTTCAGACTAGAATTCATTTAATTGTATAAAAATTTAAAACAAATATGTAGTATTATTCACAGCCCGTTTATATTTTGCCGGATAATAAGATTTAAAGAAATCACAACCTGCAAGTACATTGCCACATTTAAACAGTAAAGAATTTGTTTTGCTAATGTGTAAAACTTGTTTACGGAGATTTATAGGGACCTGATAGAGTGATACTATACAATGCTTAGGCATTACAGAAAGCACGCTTCCTGTGAAATTAGGTCATAATGATATGAATGTAATTAATTAGCAAGCGATGACGTGAAGCCGACCAGGTGAGCCTAGACATGCCGTGACCGAACCGTTCTGAGACAACGTGTTGCTTTGGTACAAACAAATGTTGGTCTCTTATCGGTAAATATAATTGAATCACGTTTTATTATATGCACGCACTGATTAAGAAAGGCTACGTACCTTCTTAAGTCAGTACCTACTCCATAAACTCAAGAATAAACTAGTTAAACAAATTTAAAGAGGCTTACATTACGAAGGACATATTGATATGAATTCATTCTATTATTTTAGAAACTTTATAACATTACAATTTTATATTTGCTAATTCAATGTATTTGGAAATCTCACACACGAGTGAACGCCTAGTTATAGCTATGCTATCTCTATCCTAGGCATCGTTGATGTTGATACAGAACAAAGCTATGTGAAAATGCTCCATATTTTTTTTTGGAAATATACACCAGCACGTTTTTTATTATATGCATAGTAAATTGTAAGGCGCACTTATTTCCCTCAGTACCTTTGTTTAAAATACAGCACTATGTGCAGGTGTCGGCAAGGGCACTCCTTTACGCCGCCACTCCCCGTCTGCTGTATTTGCCAGACATTACACCCACTTCCTTGTTATTTTCACGACGAAACAAAATAACTGAAACCTCTTTATCTAACAACTATATGCATTGAATAAAGATTAATATGGCAAAAAAATTAAGGTATGCCAGCAAACAAAACTTGGTTCATAGCAATTTTTTAAGTTATTAGTTAATTGGAAGTTGTATATAATGAGTCCACTACTTGTTAAAATTTATTTTATATGCAAATAACTTAAAAACTTATAAAAATAAATAGATATTATTATTTATTCTTTATGTATTTGCATTTCAGGCGACAATAAATCTAAATCAACTGCCTAATAATTTTGACGTAAACTTATGTTAATTTTATATTTTTGCAGATCACACGAAAGCCTGTTGTCGGCTCATTCACCCGCCGTATCCACAATGGATCTAGGACCACCAAATCAAGTAAGTATAAGCATCTCTGAATTTTTCATCACTCATACTATGAATTCATAACAAAAACTTATGGTTATTAACAATTAAAATCTCTCTTATATTATAAGTATTTGTGCTTTTAAGATATTGGATTCTAAAGAAGCAATCTTTTATTATTAAGCTTTTTTTTTTATCTATGATGTGTCAAGGCTAATAACAAAATAATGCCAAATTAAGCAAAACGTTCAATGGATAACATGCTGTAGTTATTTAACATAAAGCATATTGTTGGCGATTTCAAAAGATACTACTCGTTGATTCACATTCGCATTTATACGGTATCATTGATAATATATCGTTGATGTTAAGTAGGTCACACGACCTTGACAAACATCAAATTGGCGGAAAAACAATCTCCAAGGTAATATTCAACAGGTAGGTAGGTATAATTTGTCAATTATGTATCACTAGGATTACAATGGCTTTTTAAGCCGTCGAAATATTATCAAACAAACACTCATGCTTGAGTGTTTTTTAAAAGATATGATAATGTAAATACAAACATAATACAAATACAGAATACATAAATGATTAAAAGTAATGAATAAGACTGAGGACAATACTATGCTTTACTTGAAAGATAAATATTACAAAAAGCGTGGTATGAAGCGATACAATTATGTTTATTTTAATCATTGAGTTAACTATTACCGCCTCGGAAAATAGTTTCAGTTCGCCGATTTGTAAAATCTCTAGTGTAAACACTAGGACGCAAGATAGACCTACAAACTTTTTTAAAGAAAATACTTCCTGCATGGACATAGGTAGTAACCTCGGATTACTCCAAGGTGATAACTTACTCTATTACAAATATTCGTTATTATTATTCAGATTCAAGACGGTTTTATATGTAAATGCTGTTGTCCACATTTTACAAAGCAACCATTTTGTCATTCAACAAAACAGGCGAATTACTCATTCCCACCTTTATGATCATTATGATCCAATGGCATTGCAACGTTTTTTTGCAACGGAGTCGCCATTGTGCGGCTCTTAGATGCTGATATGTTAGTTAGATGATGTTGAAAAGAGCTGATATGTGAGTTACTGGCATGTGTATAAGTAGAATGCTAATATTGTATATTATCTTGTTTACAGGTAGAAATAAGAGCCCTACATTCGTCAGTGCTGGGGCGGCCTCACTGCTTTGCGTTGAGCGCAGAAAATCGTGCACCAAGATATTTCGCCTGTGCATCACGGAAAGAACGAGATCGATGGATATACAGGTAGTTAATTCTTCATATTTCAGCAAATAGTTTGACAGATTTGGTATCTCTTAACGATTAAATGTGTGAATCATCAATCCAATGTTTGGTCAAGCCCTCAATGAAAGGTTTCTCTATAGCTGTTACATTAGTCTCACGGTCCCCACATTGCAGGACTATGAAAATATATATAATAAATTACAGAAGCATAAAGTGTTCTTCGTATTCCTTTCCAGTTTGCGGCAGGCGGCGAGGCCGGACGAGATGCGCACGCGCCGCTGCGAGCGCTCCGTCAAACTGTGGCTGCTGGAGGCTAAGGCCATTCCTCCCAAGAAGAGATACTACTGCGAAATATTACTCGACGACACGTTATATGCGAGGTACCTACCTTATACATATTCTTGTCAAAATAGCTGTAGAGGAATTTAACATTTTAATCCCTATTAAACAATATTCAAGGTAAGTGGGTTCTTAAAATAATGCTATGAATAGCCGATTTCAGTCTCACAAAACAGTATTAGTATGTAAACAAAACAGTATTAGTCTATCAAACATTTGAATAAGATACATTCGGCTTTTATTCTCGTTTTTAAACTCAACTACTGCACGCAATGAAAAATATTTCAATCTCAAATTACTTTCTTTTAAATTGACGTATTTTATCGTGGAAAACTATCGTGGATTTTAGCCAACTAAATAAAATTCCAGGTCGTCATCAAAGCTAAAGACCGAGCTGTGTTTCTGGGGCGAGGTGTACGAGTTCAGCGGACTGCCAGCCGCGCACGCCATCCACGTCAACGTGTACCGCGAGCCCGAGCGACGGGCCCGCAAACGGGACAAGCACGCCCTCGTCGGTACGTCTCTACCCCTTACCTTACCTCACACAAACAACCACGAGATGCCATCTACGAGTCAACTACATTGCGAAACGTGAGCCTAAACGTCGCTTTTTAAGATGGACAAGCAAGCCCTCGTCAGTGCGTGTCTATCCCTAACCCTGCCTCACCCACACCACCATGAAAAGACATGCACACAATGTGTACCGCAAGCCCAAGCGTCAATAAAAAAAAGCGTTATCGCAAGTGCTATAATCATGCCCTCGTCGATACGATCTCAACCCTTTAGGTGAAGAGCCATCTGTACTTGACCGGTGAATCTATTAAAGTCATCAATCAGCAACAAAGTTTTTTTTAATATATAACCGAGTGTACAGGGCGGTCAAGACGCTCTCTCTCTCTCTCTTCAACCTATCGCAGTCCACTGCTGGACATAGGTCTCCCCCATTTTGCGCCAGATATCCCGGTCCTCCGCTTTTCTCATCCAGCTCCCACCAGCGACCTTCCGCAAGTCGTCGGTCCATCGGGCCGGAGGGCGTCCTACGCTACGCTTGCCAAGACGCGGTCTCCACTCCAGAACTCGTCTGCTCCAACGGCCATCGGTTCTACGACATACGTGACCAGCCCACTGCCATTTCAACTTGCTGATCCGGCGGGCTATGTCGGTAACTTTAGTTCTCTTGCGGATTAATTCATTTCTGATCTTATCCCTAAGAGAGACTCCAAGCACAGCTCGCTCCATTGTGCGTTGAGTGACTTTGAACTTGTGAACCAATCCCGCAGTCAGTGTCCATGTCTCAGCTGCGTATGTTAGCACGGGTAGGACGCATTGCTCAAAGACTTTCGTCTTTAAGCATTGCGGAATAGTTGACGTTAAGACATGACGTAGCTTACCGAATGCCGCCCAGCCCAACTGAACCCTCCTACTAGCCTCCTTCTCGAAGTTATGCCGGCCAAGTTGGATGGTTTGGCCCAGGTAGATACTCCTGCACAACCTCGAGACGGACGCCATCGACGCATATCGGTTGTGGCATGACACGACTGTTGAACATGACTTTTGTCTTGTCCAAATTCATGCCAAGCCCAACTCGTCGGGAAGATTCATTTAGGCTGTTCAGCATCTCCGCAAGCTCTTCTGATGACTCTGCCACGATGACAATATCGTCAGCAAAACGAAGATGAGAAATAAACTCTCCATTGACGTTGACGCCTCGTTCAGACCAGTCCAGGGTCTTGAAAGACATCCTCCAATGCGTTTGTGAACAGTTTCGGGGATATTACATCCCCCTGTCTCACACCACGACGCAATTGGATGGGTCTTGTCCGCTGGTCTTGGATCTGAACGGTCATCGTCGCTGCGTTGGAGAGACACTTCATCAAGAGGTGAGGTCAAGACGCTCACCTGATGGTAATTGATACACCTTACTTCTGGAATCCCCACCCCATTCTAATGTTCGCGATCAAAGACTCGAGGATATGTGTCCCCACAAGCAATAAATATTCCAATGTCTCTTCGCGATAAGTCATTTCGCGTTATCATTTTACTTTTCACTATATTGGAGCGCAAGCTTTGAAAATGTAAATTACATCCACATCACATCACATGAGACATCACATGTATTTTGTACTGAAATTGCTGCTTTTTACAAACCAATAAACAAATAACGTTTGTATTCCTTCAGGCACGGTCCGCATCCCATTAGACGAGATGTCGTCGCGGCAACTCCACGAGCGCTGGTACCCGCTAGAAGGCGAGCGGGCGGCGCCCGTGCCCGCTCTCCGTATAAAGTGCCGCTACCAGAGCGTGCAAGTACTACCGCTAGACCACTACGCCCGCTTCCTGGACTACCTGAAGAGGCACTACCGACGCCTCTGCGAGTACCTGGAACCCGTAATAGGTATTTATTGGTTTCTACAACACTATCATCAATGAATTATCTAATTTTGTATGTACTTAGAGAGTTGAAAAACTACTGCAAAGCCCTTCTAACTTCTAAGCCAAACGCTTAAGGATAACTAACCCTAAATCGCAAATTTACGATATTAATCAATTAAATTTACTGCATATTTTATGTATTTTTTTAAATCAGTCTTCTACCCATTTTTACGCAGCTAAATGCTTCATTAAAATGGGATCAACTACATCCCATTTTATTGAAAGCATCGCTTCGATTAAGAAAAATAGCATGGTCGAAACTTGGGCCCGTATTCTACAATGAGACTCAACGTTGGTTTTTACTTAAATTGAGTTAGAAAGGGATTTTATCGTATGAGAGCGCAATGTCTTTCTCACTCCACTTTAGTGAAGACAGGTTTTAGACCTAAAAGCTCTTGAAAAAGCAAGGGGCTATTAACCTAAAAAGTTGCCTCTCTGAAAAGATCCAACGACAGTCACTTAAAGGGCCCTTGTGCAGTGGATGTTTTTGAAGTCAATGTATAATTTCAAAATTTGCGGGTTTTGTTCACAGGCGTGAAAGCGAAAGAAGACATCGGCTGTGCGCTGGTACTATGTATGGCAGGAGCAGGTCGCGCGCCTCGGTTCCTTGCAGACGTCGTTGCATTGGACGTGAGACGAACCGGAGACCACTCGCTCACCTTCCGAGGGAACTCGCTCGCCACTAAGAGCATGGAGGCATACCTCAAGCTCGTCGGAGACCAGTATCTACAGGTATGCACTCGTTTCTATACATTTGCGGACACTTTATTTTATGAGATACAATGCATGTCCGCGATCAATCAAAGGTATGAAAGCGTTTATCTTTAGGGAGCTATCCAAACTTATAAGCAAGCTAGCACGCACTGGACCAGTGTGGTGAATGGACCGTTTGGCGGACGCGTGCGCGGTGAACTGCGTCAATACTTAGAATATACTGTGCATAATAGAAATATGTGTGTAAAAAGCGCTAGGTCCAGCGGTTAGTGGCGTGGTTGAGTTAATACCAGAATGTTCATCATAATACCGGTATAATCTACTATGATCACCCAGGCGATATCACACGGGTTATTTAATTTTACATCATATCAACTAATATTTTATTTTACATTTGTATGTGCAGTGGCGTATACAGAGATTATAAGTAGGGTATGCAAAGTGATTGACACTTATCGCAAAAACAATAAATTATTCTCATATTTGTCAAAGTAAGTGCTGTTATTGATATTAGATCGCCTTTGGTTTCAAATCTGTAGAGGAAAATAGGCAAATAAGTGGGAAGCATTTATTTTGTTAGCGATTTTCCAGGTTGTCTGGACGCATATTTTAGAATCTGTTAGTTTGAAGTGGGTATTTTTTGTAAAAAACATTTTTTTTTTTACAATTTTGAGTGATTTCTGGCAGAAAAAATTCACGGGATTAAATATACTGAAATGAAGTAGTTGCTCTGAGTAAATTTTTGCGAGTGCGTTTTCTCCGGTCTCCCTTTATCAAACCTTGGCTTCTTTATCTTGGAACCACCTTTGAAGTATCCTCTTTCTCTTTGATATCTTAAATTCAGGTAGAAAATAAATGCAATACAATAAGCGGCGATTTAATTTCTCTATAGCCAATAATATTTTGTATAGATAGGTTCCTATATAATTTTTCGAGTTCTCGACTTTTCTCGAGCTAAATTTCCCGGGAACAAAACCCACGGATTTCCCTAATGAACCCTAGTTATCATACAACTGTACGTGTGTGTGTAGGATACGCTGGGTCCGGCGGTGCGTCGCGCGGCGGGCGCGGGCGCGGCGGAGTGCGAGGTGGACCCGCTGCGCGCGGGCGGCGGCGCGGCGCTGCGCCGGCAGCAGGCCGCGCTCCGGGACGCCGCCGCCGCCGCCTGGCGCGCCATCGCCGCCTCCGCACAACACTTCCCGCCGCCGCTCAGGGACTGCTTCGCCACATTCAGGGAGAGGTACAACACAACTATACAACAAAGTCGCTTTTTTTGTCCCTCTGTGCGCTTCATGATCTTTAGCTCATTAAACGTCCCCACCATAGGGTGATTAGGCCTTAATCGTCCATGCGGGCCCAGTGTGGGTTGGACGCAGGTTTCCTCACGATGTTTTCCTTCACCGTAAGAGCGTCGGATAACGTACATATATTTTTCGAAAATTCGAAAACATTGGTACATGGCGGCATTTGAACCTCATCATTACCCAACAGTCCACACCATAAAGCCACCGACGCTCTATCAACTAATAGTCACGTCAAAAAAACGATTCCGTACTACGCAAGTATGAATTGTATAAAATGCGACCTTGTTGCTGTGGTAGCAATCTCTTCAACTAAAGAATAAGAGAGAAACCGAATCACCTACTGTGCTTAGCGAGGTATGGGCGCCCGTGGTAATCTCGGGGCCCTGCACTGTAGTGCAACTAGCTCTTAGGTAGATCCGGCTCTGTATATATATATATATATATATATATTTACAGGGTGAAATATAGTATATTGTCATTTTTTTAAATAAGAACCTACTCATGAATCTATGTACATCCCCTAAATATGAGCCAAATCCATTGATACAAAATTCAAATATTTTGAAACTTTAATTAGTGTCAACCACTTTGCGATTGATCAATATTACGATAATAATAATACATAATACTTAAAAAGCTTTTAATTTTCAATGTGGGATGAAGTACCCACTTCACTATACGTACTATACGGTGCACGGTGTTGTGGACGGTGGTAAAGCGTGCGGTGGGGACACGTTATATTCCGATCAAAGATATATAATCCACACCACGCTTATTTTATCTATTTTTGCATCATTCAATATATATCCGCTTTTTTCAGATTGTCTACTCTCATCATCATCATCATCATCAGCTCATTAAACGTCCCCACCGAGGGGCACGAGCCTACCCGTATAGGGTGATTAGGCCTTAGTCGTCCACGCGGGCCCAGTGCGGATTGGACGACTTCACACACAACCTTCGAATCTCTTCGCAGGCGTGCATGAAGGTTTCCTCACGATGTTTTCCTTCACCGTAAGAGCGTCGGATAACGTACATATATTTTCGAAAATTCGAAAACACATTGGTACGTGTCGGGATTTGAACCTCAGCCCTCCCGGTAGGAAGGCGACAGTCCACACCACTGAGCCACCGACGTTCTACTCTAACGACGCTTTATTTAATATTTATTTTTTGTGTAATACAGGCTTACAGCGATGGGACGCGAAGACATCTCGGACAATTTAATCAGTGCTTCAATCTTTCTTCGGTTCCTGTGTCCAGCTATACTCTCTCCGAGTCTTTTTGGAATTACTCATGGTAAGTTCGAAGGGCTTATAACAGCGTATACCTACTATTTTTGGAATTACTCATGGTAATTGAAGGGCTATACAGCGTATACCCTACTATTATAAAAGATAGAAACTGTATATCCAATATTTTACCATAAAACGCCAATTGCCTACTTCTTTTCAGTCATTTTAGTTGAAGTTGCGTAAGTCTTTGGTTTAATTGCTCAGTGTTAAATTAATAACTTCCAGATAAATGTTACTTAAACAAAATCTGAAAATTAGTCCGTCGTTTTGAAAAAAAAGCTTATTTCATACTTATGTTGTTTTGTTTTTTTTTTCAGAATACCCTAACGAACGTGCTGCACGAAACTTGACCCTGGTGGCTAAGACTCTGCAGACTTTGGCCAACTTCACCCGCTTCCAGGGCAAAGAAGCCTTCATGGAGTTCCTCAACGACTTCCTCGAGCAAGAGGCACCGAACATGAAGGCATTTTTAAGAGCTATATCTGTAAGTTAGCTATTTATTTTATTTATTTCTGAACTTCATTAGTTAGTTTGTGAGAAAATGTATTCTGTCTTCTAACTTTTTAAAAGTATTTTCTCGTTACCAGAATATATGCAAATACAGTATTTTATTACTCTAACCGGGTATATCAATATTAGATATTCTATTATTTCTGAAATTCAGTCAATTAACGAAATGTCTATGTTACTTTCGTCATAACTAATCATAATCATCTATATCAAGGTCACGGACCATAATCGAATGACGTGAAACATTGTGGTTTATCCCTGAATTCTTCTTCTCAGTAAAAAACTACCGCCCAGGCCAGTGGTAGCTTCATTTGATATTCATAAGTGTTCTGTAAGGACCTAAACTGACTAAATTGTTTTTTTATTCGTTATCAAATAGCCATAATACAATTGCTTCTATTAAGTTATTATATTTCGACAGTCGCGACCCCAAGGGCAAGAGCAACAAGCCAACCAACCGTACCAAGCACAGCAAGAGGGCAGCAACCGCAACTCGTCCCTGTCGCAGGGCTCCAGCTCGGGGTCGGAGGGCGGCCGCGAGCCCGCCGTCGAGCCCGACCCCGAGTGGGCGCCGCACGTCGACCTCGGCAAACAACTCGCCACGCTGCACGGACTACTTGTCGAGAGCTTGCCGAAACTGCCCGCCAATAAAATACAGGTACACGACGAAATAACGATCAAGGTGTCCCTCCGTGCTTGCGAAACTTCGGACTCACATAATTGTCTTTTATATTACTCTCTAGGCTATGAGATCCCCGATAAAATGTATCACATTCAATAAACTTAACTAACTCGATATTTTTTATGTTAAGAAGAGAACAGGACGGCCAGGACGCTTACCTGATGGTAAGTGATACGCCTGACCATGACAGAGCGGCATTGAACGAGACCAACAACTGATAAACAGTTATTATTATCCATCAATGCCGTTAGCGCCCGACACAACAGATGTTAGGTCTCTTTTACCCGGTAATTTCACTTAATTGAATTTTCGATTCAGACTATGTCTTAAGTAATAGCACAGATTAAATAATAGGTAATAGCGATGGGCGCACATGGAATAAAATAAAATGTATTTTCTTTCGAAATAATAGACATTTTAAATTGTTCATATAATACGATTGTAGTATATGAACAATTTAAAATGTCCGTGTTATACGATTTTAGGTAATTGATCTGTCATAAAATAAAATCCGTTTAACTTTCTTTTAGGAACTGGATCCACTGTCTGATATTTTGGATGAACTCAGTAAGAGACTCGCTAGCAATGAAATGGGACCTATGCCGCAACATTCGGATAACATCTTCAGGTAACGTATCTATCAATGTGTTCAGGGTATATATCCTATTTTTTACAAAACTTTATCTGAACTTGTATTTACAGGTTTAACGACCCAACTTGCAATACGCCAACTAAGCAAAACAATATCGAAACACCTTCAAACGGACCAATAAACAGCAATTTCGCTCACAGCTCGCCCATCATGAATAAAAACGGTGTTCAGTTTAACATCAGTCCTTCAAAATCTAATGCTGAAGAATCAAAATACAAGGGCTCATACGTTGGTGTCGCAAAATCACCTAGTTTCAATTTGCGTTCGGCAACACTTCCTAGAAATGGGTACGGGTCAAATCCAATTAATCAAAACGTAAACCCAGATAGATACAGTTCTCAGTACAACAACCAGGAACACTGTGTTAACTTAAAAGTGGTACAAATAGGCTTCAGCTCTGACCAGTATCCTAAAGGCATTAATAATGGGACTAACGAAAGTCTAGAACGTAGATTTCAAGATAGGTACAAACCAAATAATTATAATCAACAAACTCATTACCATAACTCTAATTACAACAGTACAGAAAGATCGCCAAGCAGCGATAGCATCAACCATAACTATTGCTCGAATGATATGCAAAATATTATGAAAGAAACGGCTACTTTAGAAGAGCTATCTGATCTTCTTAAGTACGCTGATGATTCAGATATCGTTGAGGATAAACTTATTATGAATAAAAAGAACTTAGCGCAATCAAAATCGGCCAACAATAATATCATAAATGGTAACAAACAAACTACACGAACAATGGTTCTAACGTGTCAATCAGTGGCTTATCTAATGTCGCAAGTTCTGGTTACCAAAGCATCGCCACATACAGCCAGAGCTCGAGTCCTATCGAAAACACAAATCATCTGCATCAGGCATACGAAAATGGTGGGCAGCCGATGAGCCGCTACTCACAACTTAATTACCAAAAACAAAGAGACAAACAGTATTATGAAGGCAAAAATGACAAGTTCTATCCAAAGAGCCCAGTGCAGCAAAAAATCGATTACGATATTCAGAAATACGGTATACAGAATTTCACTACTGCGGAGAATACTCAAACGAATTCAAACGCTAATTCTAAAATAGGTCCATTGGTGTTTACGAACCCCGTTTATAACATGGAAGACAACCGCACCCCGCAGGACAAGAAGAAGAACAATGAAAATAGAAATTCAAAACGTTGTCCATGTGGCTCATCCAGTTCATCCATTGATGAAGAGGGCTTGAGCACAGATAATGTTGAGACAAACTCAGAAGAGGGGTCCACCAACTTTAACGACGATACTAGGAACTATGACCAACAGAATCGTAATAATACCCACCGAAAACTTACCAGAGATAATTGTAATTATGAGGATGTGTATCAGATGAGTAATCATAGTCATTCGCCAAGGATCAGGGACGACGAATCGTCTAGCAATTCACCGAGTCTTAGGAAAAGCAGCAAAACGCGAATGCCTAGAACTAATCCCATGCTCTCATACTCCACAAATCAGAACCAGTTGAATCTTAAACATTTCGGTCAAAGGGGGGAATCACTGTACGAAAGTAAACCGCATCACATTTCGACGGACTCGGGTTATCCAATGAGCAGATCCGACTCTAACGTTGAGGAAGTGAACAAAGAAATGTACAGGCTGCAAATATCACGAAGTCAGAAAGCTTTGTTCAACATGGAGAATAAGAACTCTCCAGAGAAGTACAGTGCAACGGAGAGTTCGATTCCAGAGACAAACTATCCGCTTGACAGGACTTATTCTGGGGCGAAGGTATCTAGTAGTAGGGTCAATGAGGATTTAGAGAGGCACCAGGAGTACTTCAGCGGGAGGGAGGGTAGAAGGGAGTCTCCTCAAGGTGTGTTCAGTCGGGAGTCACAGTCCAGTGAGGCGAGTGAACGAGCACAAATAAGACCCGAGAGAGAAGTCCCGACTAGGGACAAACTTCAACGACGGTTAAGTTTGGAGTCCGCTCGGGAAATAACGGACAGTTCGGATGAAATGGAGGATACATTGTACAGTACAACGGGCAGAAGGCGTAACTCCAAACATCACAGGACTATCGAACAGGTTGGTATATTTTAACTGACTTATACTTGCAATTTACAATATGAACTTTAAATACTTACAGTTTATTTTTAATTTTCAGTATGAACGAGAAATAGAGAGGCTAAAGTGTTCAGTAGAGTTATTACGTGGAAGGTTACCAGCGGAACCTGGACAGGATCACACTGATGCTAAGATGAAAGCTATTATATCGAGGTATGTTACTTTACATTTTAATAATCGTTCTGTGGATATATTTTCGGGGCTATAAAGTGTAAACTAGCAACGAGGAAAATTACTGGCAATCAGTAGGGTAACCGAAAGTAATCATTATTAGCCGTTCAGTCAAATACGATATTATTGAAATTTTATGCCCGTTAATTTTACTAGCTGCAATGCCATGCTCATTCCTAAGCACAGAAGCGCAAAACACTCCTATTTCACGGGACAACATCTGACACTGCGGTGCCGAGTCTACCACCTAGCTACGATTGTAAAGAAATCTGAGGACCCAATTAAATCTCTAATATGAACTAATATTAATTCCAGATTGATTTGCGTAGAGGAGGAGTTGCGTCGCGAACAGCGCAAGATGGCGGCGGCTCTGTCGCACAAGCAGCGAGTTATCGAAGCTCAAGAACACCGCATTGCTGCATTAGACGAGGCCAATACTCGGCTACTATCAGCTCTAGTACATCTACAGCAGAGGCCCGCCCACACGCCAACCACCCACCAGCCCCATTCCCCACATCAACCCCACCAGCCCCACACGCCACACCACTCCCACCAAGAGCTGCAGATATAACACCCCTTCAGACTAAGAGACAGTATTATATGTGATTTATCTAGGATTTCATTGGTTTGTTACATCGTTAAAGAAAGTGACGTCTTGCGCACTTCTTGAGAAGCTATAAATCCCCATTAAACCTCTTTCCTCAGGAGCACCTGCCAACACTCGCTTAAGGAACTGCAGATGATAACACGTGAACAACCTAGATGGTATACCAACTGTATTGTGACATAAAGAACTTCAGTGGTCTGTACTATTAAATCAGAAATGGTATGGGTATGGGCTGTAAGCGAGGTCGACGATCACACCAGGAACTTTTTGAGGACATAAAACATTTTTTCGTTGCGGCAAATTGAATGCGCTATATCAGCTCACACATCGAATGCTTGCACTTATCACCTCAAAAGTGATGTTATAATGACAATATAGCAGTCGGGAGCTTTTGACTTTAGTAGGAACTGCAGATAGGAATTTCTTGGCCAAATGATTCAGATGGACTACATTAAATCACTTAAGTGTTATATATTAGAAGCAGTATTCGAGATTATTCTTGTGTTTGGGATGTGCTTGATTAAACTACATTGGTCTATGAAATTTGACGTAAAGGACCTTTATTAAATGGAACTCGTTGTATAAGCACTTACGTGTACTATTAAACTCGAGTACCATATGGAACTTATATATAAACCCTTAATATAAATTGTGTATTTAGAATCCTAGGCAAGAAGCGAGTCATTCCCAATACAAGTATATCATTACTATTGGAAAGACCGCATCACAATATTTTTGTAAAACTATACCTAGATATAAAGCACTTTTTATTATCATTATTTTTTTAAATAAATAAAAAGCACCGGCATAAATATCTTTAAATTACCAAAAACAGGCCAGTACCTATAGTGCAAATGATTACTGAGTTCGACAAATGTATGCTTTACTGACCACGTGTTGCAAATAACAATACAAAACTTTATTATTTCGTCAAATTCCATAGACTAAATAGGTTATGTAGCTTCAGTTCAAGACGTGCTGAACTTTATTGCGAGATCGACCAATAAATACTGTGATGTAACCCTATAATGCGCTCTGGGCAAAGTACTTTATTCAGAACAATATGAGTGGTATTAATTTAACTTTTGGGGTGTTCTCGGGTTCGATGTAGAGTACGATTTTCAGTGACGTTAATGAGTGTAAAAAAGTTCTACAATAGGTTGATCTTTAGATTTCTCCACTCTCTTAGGACTTCAGGCATTAGGAAGAGTGATTTTGTAAGCACAAATCGTTTTAATTAATTATTGTGTATGTTTAAATCATCTTAATAAAATTATGATTCGTGTTAAATGATAACAATTTGATGTTTCTTTTTATGGCACAATAATATAAATTTAAGCACTGCGCTTTTCCAGTATTGTAATCAATTAATGCATTTTATATCTGTTACTGCAATAATACAGTATGTTTTTTATTAGAAAACAAATATTTACTATAATAGAAGTTTTCTAACCCCTTTTTTATAAACCACATTTGTTCGTTTTGCCATTTATCTTTAACTTTGTTATACTTATTGTTTCCTTAGTTTTAAAATGGAGATGCTTTAATGACAAACATTTCGTTATGTATCAGTATTCTTGATTATTCTGGTTTAATTGTTCGTGTCGTGTCTGCGATTCGGTCTACGATAGATTTCTATAATTATACCAAAGACGATTGAATATCCCTTAGTGTAGAGTTACCGTGGGCCCCGCACCCTCCGTGACTGTAGCACTGGAGTTGTAATAAAATAAAACGTTATAGATTTTATAATAATAATATAAGACTTGTATAATAATATTTTAAGCGCTATGCTAAGTGAAATGTGGTACGAAATTAAATAAATATTTTTAATACCTGTGGAGTTTTACAAGAATGAACGGTAGTAATGTATATGATTGTGAACGCTGTAACACCCCCGAGTGACTGGATATTTGTTGAACAAATCGAAATCATTTATCAATGTAATATGGTTTGCGAATTCACACGTTCTAAAACAGTTGTATTTCAGTGAATCTATGTTTAAGCCATAAATTTATGTAAATATACCCGTGTGGGTATATTATGTTATTCTTATCACATTAAATTATGGATTACGTACTTATAATTTTTATTTCTTTCCCTTTATTTACTATAGTAGAAACAAATAAAAAACATAGTTTATGGCGAATCAGGTTCTAATTGAAACTCAATAGTAAATTTAATATTATTTTCCTACTTTGCTAAAATATAATAATCATTGTTGCGATTCTATGCCAGCAGGCAAACAGCAGTATCTTTTTTCTTGCCAGCACAAATTTACGTTCTGTGGTTTCCCTTGTGCTGTACGGATGCATGATTTGCAAATCCTCTATGCGACCAAATAAATAGGAGAAATAAATCTCACGAAACTTTTTATCTGGAAACTGCGCCTGGTACATCGTAGGCCACATGAGATTGTTAACTTTAGCTAATGAACGAAACAGCGCCAATCTATATTTGTGCATATACTTTTTAAATTTCTCATTCAAATCCCGCTTGTGTACCCAAGTGGTGTGACCGGAATAGGTAGCGTCTTTGGGCGGCGAAATATGGCCGTAACCTTTTGACGCCATAAGCTGGAACATCTGCCAGTACATGGTACTCTTCCGTAACATTTCTGCCTTCTGGCTCCGAGTAAAAGGCCCGTAAATCCTGTTTCGCATCCATTCTTTTAATTCGGGGACCAAATGTATGTCTGGAAGACGCGCCGCGACATTTGCTTTCCTCATTAGCCGCAAGGCACACTTCAAATAGTCTTCGGGCTTAGGGTTCTCTCCTAGACAGAGCAGATGACCGCTTTTTCTTCTTCTTTTTATCCTTCCTGTCTTGAAATGTACCATCATCAACATGTAATACACTATCAGTATCCCAAAGCCTTTTAAACTCCTTCTCAACGTGAAGCCGCTTTTCGTCCAGATCGTAAATAGTTTCATAATTAAATGAATGTGGTTTATGTTTTGTTGGCTTTTGGAAAAAGGGCAACTCGTCGCTGGCAAAAGTGCCTTCATTACCGTAATCGTAAAAGTGATCGCAGAAGCATTTGTTGCCTTTTACAAATTGAAACACTTTTTCTTGCCATTTCTTGAGACAATCGCAGGGATCAGGTTTCGGCGGCGGCGGTCGGGCGCGGAAACCACAATGTATGTTGATAAATTCCCCATTGAAGTACCTATACCCTCCATGTATGAGGTCACCGGCTGAGGGCAATATGGATACGTTGCCAAGCGCGAACACCGTCTTGCCGCCTACTTGAGAGACTCCGTTTATAAGGTATTGTGAATTCCACATGCCGGTGCTTGGGGCTACGGGCTTTTTGCGACGTACGGTTTTTTTTCTGTTCGTTAAACTAATACCATATGTTTTCTTAACCTCAGTGACGCAGAGTTTTGAACCGCGCATCCGACGGTGACTAGTTCTGGTCACAGTTTTCGTTGTCAAAGTCGTAATTGAGGAGTGCGGTTCGATGCGCATAATACCAGCAAGTTTGTCGCAATAACTTAGAGGCAGCCTTTTTTTAGGAGGTGGCGGTGGAGGTGGTGGCGGTGGGGGCTTTGGAAACGGCGGTTCCTCCTCGTAGGGTTCGTTCAGATCATCTAATTTAGGTAGAGGAGCGGGCCGTGGACGATTTCTTTTAGGCGGTTCGTATAGAGCTGCAATCATTTCCTGTAAATACGGCGAAGCAGGCGGAGGCTCATGTTTGACTTTGAGTTTCGGCTGTTTTGGCTTCTCTTGGCTATCTGGATGAAACCTCTCTTTAAGCATAAAAAGTAAGTTGTCTAGTCCTAAATACAATATTCCAGACAGCATTAGTCTTGCGTTTAAGCTATATGATAACCGTTTACCGTCTATATTGTGGCCATAGGTCATCGCAAATAGTTGTGCCAGCATTACTTTAGGATCGTCACGACCAAGGTACAGACAGTTCATAAGATCCATAGAGTTAGGACGAGGAAATAATCCAAGTTCACGCATCAATTGAGCAGTTCTGATAGGTCTACCTTCTAGTAAGTCTTGATAGATGGAAAACTCTAAGGCATCTAATGCTTCTCTTTGTGGTACACTTAATGCTTGATACCACGTCGGTCCAATGGCTTTCTTGACATTTTGAAGACAATTTTTCTTTCTGTTTTCGATATTCTTTTAGTTCGTCCATGAAAATCTGTCTTTCACGCATTTTGCCAGCGTAAACAATTTGCATGCGCCGGTTGGCGCGCTCTTCGTAGCTCGTCTCAGGGCCATACTTATGCTGACCCATGTTGTTTCACAAAATAAGCGATATATACGCACAAAAAACAATGAAATACAAATTGCGTAAACAGTAACTTGAACTGCAATTTTGAAAAAAAAAATGTTTACATACACCGAAAAAATGGGAAAATAAATGTCAAGTGCATTTTTTTAAATGTCAAAATAAAGTTTATATGAAAATTTACACAAACAATATTTGTAAACCTTCGTAGAGCTTCGTAGTACTAAAAAGTGCTGCCATCTATCGACGAGTAGTGAAGTTACTTATGTTTATTCATTACAAGTAATACGCAAAGTTAATAAATAATATTACCCATATTATGTGTTTATTGACGTAAGATTCAAAATTATTTATAGGCTCAAAGTATTAGTACAATTGTTTAATAACTTATAGATTTCATCAACTTTCCAATCCATTTAAATCCGATTATAGGTATATGAGAAGTTGGGTTAACAAAGAGATGCCCCTTGGAAAAACTTAATCATAACGTAAATAATTCATGGCATATGATCAAATATTGCGTATAACTGTAACGGTGAATCACATCATTTGTCATTGGCGCGTGGCTGACGATCGCGATCAGCTGGTGAAACTCGGCCGGTCTTCGACCGGGGGTGAACGCCCCGGCAGCCATCACCTTATTCAGCACCTCATTCATACGCACCGCACTGAATCAATCATAATAAATTTAAGATACATTTCCGGGAAATC
Organism: Leucinodes orbonalis; assembly: GCA_019425675.1. Taxonomy (NCBI): domain Eukaryota; kingdom Metazoa; phylum Arthropoda; class Insecta; order Lepidoptera; family Crambidae; genus Leucinodes; species Leucinodes orbonalis. Next base: position 63,778 of record PQWD01000756.1, read on the forward strand.
ATCATACTGTTTAGAATCTTAGGTCGCAAAATGCTAAGCGATCGCGTAAACAACACCTATGAATGGAGATGTAAACGAATGTAACTGTTTGCGTACATTTGCATTTTAGTTATAAAGGTGAATGCTAAGTTATTGTTAGCAATAGCCATTCAATTATTTAGTTTTGAAGGATCTGTTACTACACTACTAAGTACCAGATGGAGCTGATTTTATCAGAGTGAAATTTGGTATAGTTGATTTCGCTATTCTGCAGGATTCAACAACAGGTAAGATTAGTAAGCACAAATGCGGGAAATCAAAAAAAAAACCCACTCGTCCTGGATGGGGGGGGGACAAAACTAGGGGCGACGAGCGAACTACCCAAAATTTGCATACCGGGACTCCGTATAATTAACGCTAGAAATGCTTGAAACATTAACATATATCATCAGCATTTAACTAACCCCTGTTCAAATTCTAGTAACAGGTGATTCACAGAGCTCAAATAAGTGTCAACGACGCTCCAAAAGACTTGCATTCCTTAAATGCGCGTGATTCATTAATTCAATTAGAACCGGCATTACTTCGTTTATTGTTATGAGGAACATACGACTTCATGAATATTTTAGTAACGTATTGTTAAATATCGAGTATAATACGGTCTATAAACATATAATAACAATTTGGCAGCTCAATGCAGTGTGTATTTTATGTGTGTATGATCTTTGGAAATCTCATACACGGAGATGATTGGTACCTGGTTAAAATATTTTTTTACTGTTTCACAGGATTCCTCACGATGTTTTCCTTCACCGTAAGAGCGTCGGATTTTTCGAAATTCGAAAACACATTACGTACCACACAGTACATGACCAGATTTGATCCTCGGCAACCACATTATAATATAACCTTTAAAAGTTGGTAATATCACTCATTTCTATACAATAATAAAGAAATGAAGTCTTCTTTTTCCCCTTTTAACTGTCATATCGGCCGGGATCATAACCCAATTCATAATTAGTACTACTACTAGTCAATATGTAATTTTAATTTAACACCGCTTTGCTGGTCCAAAATAAGCAATTTATTCTTCGACACCCTCGGGGACGAGTAGGTGTTGACAAATGTATTCTAATATCATGAGTCGGCTTATTGGTAATGTTATAAAATTATAATGATTTACTATAATTTTTAATTTGAAAATATATTCATTTTTTGAAGGTTTACATAAATTCGAAACAAATTAAGTTCACATTAATGATCTAAACAGAAACTGTATTGAAACAAAGACCATAACATAATAATAAGCAGTACCTAATAACAAAATCGCGAATACTCAAACAATAGCGATGGTTGCGCACGCGCGGGCGTGGCGAAACGGTGATCTTGAATGGAGTGAAAGTGCATCAGATACTTCCTGACTCGAGGAAAGTGAGCGCTCATGAGCTTGCTAGCTCTGTCTAGATACACATCTCACGTTCTCAACTCGGAAAGTTGCGATACTAATGGCCGCTGTGGGCTAGGAAAGGAAATGCCGTTGCATTTGGCTATACATGTGGCACTGAATATTGTTTTGACACCTTAATATTCATTTTACACTTATATTAACGGTACATATTAGTGAAGGTAACACTTTTAAAGAGTCCTTTAAAGTATCATTTAGCAATCATAACCCAACTAATAATAGCCAGTGGCAACTGAAATTATTTATATATAACGACCCACTGCATGGCCTGTGCCTTCCCGTTCAGCATAGCTATGGAGAGATAGGGCTGCAACCCACCACACTGATCCAATGCGGATTGATGAGTGTAACGACAACCATCCTTCCTCAGATTCAGTCTGCACTGATCTAATCAAACTAGGAAAAATCATACAATGGCATTTTGCCACGGGATTCGAAAACACCACGAATATGGGTCACATATTTAACCAAATAATTGTTTGTATGTGTAAATCTTTATCCAATATTCCTGCCAAGCATGGAGATTTTAGCAAATACCTTCACTATCTTGGCGGAGGCGCTAAGTTTAATAACCTTTCTCTATTATGACATTGGAATTCTCGTTGGAATGTTATTATATGGTCATAATATTATTTTCTACATGTTACGTACGTTATGGGTACTGTTTTAAAGAATTTTAAGTATTAAATAAAGTCCGTCATGTCAAAATTAATACACTCCCCGAAAAGGGTATAAAGTTTGATTAGGGGTAACGAGTGGGATTTTTTCAAAAAGAATTCCCACTCGTCGCCGGGGTGGACAAAGCTAGGGAAGACGAGCGGGAACTACCCGCCGAAAAGCGACTGCAGTAAGTATGTCTCTACCATGTGTGGCAATTGGGTTTAGCCACATTATCCACACATCCACTGCCTGACACACTCTTTACCCCTTATTACTAGTATACTCGTACTACTTAGTATGACACTTAAAATGAAACAGCTAAGGTACATAGACATTGACCGAGGAGACTTGTAATAGCCCAAGGATCGAACCTCGCCTAATAGAGGATGTCGTTAGGTACTTAATTGCATTGATTTCATCACCATAATCATTACAGCCTAAAATGTTCACTACTGAACGAAAGACTCCTTATGATTTCATAAAGTACTTACACATTGACCGATGAGGTTTGTAAAGGGGCTTCAAATCGAATCTCGCCTAATAGTGGAAGTCGACAGGTAATTGCATTAATTTCATCATCATCATCATAGTGCATTAATTTAATATTTGATGATGAAATCTATGCACTATGATGATTTTTAATTACAGCCTAAAATATTCACTACTGAACGAAAGCCCCTAATGATTTCCACGCGGTCCGATCTCTTGCAGTCTACAACCATCTGCTACCCGCCACCTTAACCAGGTCATCAATCTATCTAGTTGGGGGTCGGCCTACGCGTTGATTTGCTTTATGAATCTTAAGAATAAATTGCTATATAGGTACCCACTCTGTTATTTTACTATTGAAATTTCATCCAGTGTTCATTAAATAAATATGTAAGTATCCACTGACATTCACTCAGCGCCTTTTAGTCACAAACTAAGCATTTGGCCTGTAATATAGGTACTAACAACGGATAAACATACTTATATACTTTTTTTTGTTAATCTATACATATTATACATAAAAAACACCCAGACCAATACAAACAGACATGTTTATGTACACAAATGTGTGTACTGCCTGGGGATCGAACCTGGAACAGCCGACATCTCAACCACTTACACTACATGGGTCGCTTATTACATCATTAGAAAATAATATTTTTATAACCGCTTAAGACTATTTGTTAGCATCCAGTAAAACAACAAAAGTCAATATGGTTATACAAACTCAGTAAATGTACTAAAGAAAGTTGGAGAGAGATATGAAAGTGTCTGATGGATGTGCTGAAAGCGCTTTACACTTTGAATGAGGCCATTGATCTATAGAAAATAATATTGGTTCTACTTCATCAAATGCTTTTAATCGGCCTGTTTGTACACTGAACGCATTAAAACAAAATATTTCCAGAGCAAGCAAACTCTGTATAATTAAGGACTAAAAGTCTTTTAGTTTTTACGCAGGTGATTAAAAACTACGAGTATGTGGTAATACATACTCGTAGTTTTTAATCACCTGCACAGATTCCAATAAATGTATATAGTTACTCGGGTATATTATTAGAACCGGGAAAGACCCGATGCACTCAGCCATATGCGCGCATTAATCTCACCAAAACAAACGATGCAATCAATACAACCGAGCACCCATTATGGCTTTTTACGAAGTTCAAGGCGCCTTCAGCTATTCCCTGTGTTTCAGGGGGCATTTCTCCAGAAGGGCCAACGACCGCGCTGTTATCGTATGTACATGTGTCTGTGCATGTGAGCGTACACGTGGCTGGTGTGCGTGTGTGTGAGTGCGCGCGCGCCTATGCTGGGTACTTGCATTGTAAGATGCACATTATTATGCAACGATCATTGTGGAGCGGATAAGCATTATTGAAAACGCTTTTAAAATAGCATTGAGAATTATTTGTAGGGCTCAAGTGGTGGGTTTCATGAGAGATTTTATTGTAGCTAATTGTTTATATGGAAAGAATTTACCGTCGTCTAAACACGTGTGCATATGTCTGTAGGTAAGTGAACTGAACCTAAGAAATATATAGAGAAATATCTATATTTGTATATTATTGTTGTTCGTATTCTTTTCTTGTAAAATAATTAAAAAATGAAATACGTTATGAAAATCTTTCACAACACCAAAAGATTTAGAAAACGTATGCATTTTCATAGCAGTGCAACACATGAAAATGCAATTATTTAGTTAGCAGACGCAACCAGCGATCTCTTTGTATGGTTTCCATATATGAACTCCATGATAACCAGACGGGAAAGTTGGCTGAACCGTTGCCGACACACTAATTAATAGTTAGTTTAAATCAGTTTATATCACACAATCGAGCTCAGACGTGGAAATTCCTAACGCCTTGAAAATTAAATATGTATGTATGTGTATAAAAATCATCATCAGCTCATTAAACGTCCCCAGTGAGGGGCACGAGCCTACCCGTACAGGCTTCCTCACGATGTTTTCCTATACTTCTAAAGATATTGGTACGTGGCGGGATTTGAACCTATGTCCTTCAGATCGGAAAGCAACAATCCACACCATTGAGCCACCGATGAACGACGACGAATGACCATATATATATTTACTAACAATAGGCTTATTAATGGGATGTAAGCGATATTAGTCTATGCGTCCTGCAACCTGTATACCTGGACTACGAAAGTGGTTCTGATGAGTCGGCAAGGCTCTCTCAACTAGCACTAGATGTGGAACGACTGAAAGCTTTTTTATATATATACCTATATTATAGTGGGCAAACGAGCTTACAAATCACCTAATGGAAAGTGAATACTGCCGCCCATGGATATTTCCAACACCACAGGACCTATATATTTGCTACACGAAACGTTGCCGGCCGTTTAAACAAGAGTATGCTCTTTTCTTGAAGGTCTGCAGATCGTATCTGTACGGATATACCGCATGCGGCAACTGTCACAATTTTGTGGTGCAGGGCAGTGAGTTTAGTTCTCTGCTAGCTGTCATGGCGGTGGGGGTGGTAGAGTTGTCGCGCAGATCGATGGCGGAAAGAGCCTCGGAGCACTATTATTAACTCCCCATGGTATTACTTTTTCCAGCATTATGGACTGTACAGCTAATCAGTAAACTATGATGGCGAATCCTAATAATCCACTTTTCTAATATTTTATGTGTCAAAATAATGTTTTCGGGTTGAAACTTCACCAAAAAAAACAAAACTGAATTTAAAATTCATATCAAAACATTCAGGCATCCACTTACAAATAAAATAATGTATAATAGGCATAATTAATCTCTTTAAGGGATTAAAATGTATAAGTCACATGTTTATTCAAACATGTATAAATAGAAGTGGCGCTCACCAAACTCCGTTAAGTAAGAATCATCTAACCTTAAATTAGAAGACAATTAATTTTAAAGCTAAAATTCGTGACATGCTGTTGTGCTGTACTCGATGTCAAGCTATCGAATTTCCGACAGGTGGTATTTCTCAATTCGTCAGAGCGGAGGCAGAAGGGCACGACAAGATTGTATCCTTTGATAAATAGTCCCTGAAAAGGGCTCTTCCCGATGCCCAAATATTGGGTGAACAACCTCTTAATGCTTGGCGGGGACACTTTATTTTTACCGTACGGTCGAGTGTGTTTGAACTGGGAGTATCAATAGACAATTTTATTAGAACTAGGAAAATTTTGTTTTTAGACACCGGCCCACACACGGCTGTATAATCAGAAATAGCCGGGAATAAAACAACTAATAAATGGGAATAGAACAAAATCTTTTATATTATACGTAACCTTCAAATGTCCCCATCTATGTAGATTGTGTTAAAACGTAAACTTTTTACACATAAAACATTAAATAATGAATATTTAGAGAAATATAAAAAAAATGTCATAAATTACTTATTTTGTTATTTTTATGATGTTACACAAGTATGTCTTAGGTACGATCTATTGAAAGGAAATGAAGAGGTTGCTTCAGCGTTTAACTTAAAAAAAAATTAATTTAAACTGATGATTTAGTATGTAGTATACGAGTATTAAAATTTATGGGCGGATGTAAGAACGCCTATATGAGACCAAAATGCTTCCGAAAAAATTAGAAGAAGATCCCCTTGATTTTTTCGAAAGGTATTTTCCTTCTCATACTTCTGTAATTTTCACAGCTTCATCAGCCAAGAGACTGTTAATTAGTGAAAGAGGCTTCAGCAATTTACCAACAAGCATTTGGAAAACGAATCTAGATCAGTTTCGAAACCCTATTATAAGTCATTGAGACCTTTGCCCTGCAGCAAACGTTATGTTTTTAGTATTAAGAATATTAGATTACAACTCTGTACATACAGTCACTTTATTCCCCATGGAAGAATAACAGTGTTGTTCACGTGAGTCCTAACGTCATATGTTTTGTTGAATGACACGTCCCGACGAGCGACGTCTACCGTTAACGAATGAAAATACCGAAACGTTATCAGTCTAATTATAGAGGCGACCGCGGCTGCCCGAGTCAAGGGTACGTTCACTCCTCACCAAGTTCAAAGGTCGCGGGGGTCACGGCTTTTGCTGAAATATTCGGAACTGAAACTAGACGGATCGTACTAAGTCTTGACGTATTTTATTGACTTGCAAATAACTTTTATGTAGTACTCTACATTATATATCTTGAGTCCTGTCGTGCTTCGGAAAGCATTAAGCGGGTGGGCCCAGGATGGTATTCATGAGCAACCACCATTCCACAGTGGGCGTATGTGGTGGGTTTCCACCCGAAGTGTGTGGGAAACTTGTCCCTGCAGTGGAACGTTAAAGGCTGAAGATAATTCTGTCTATCTACCTACTCTTTTTATTATTCTTAAATGTATTTTTTTTCAATTATTTAATGGATATATATTTACATCAAATAATACCTGATGGACGGGACTGGACTTTGTATTAGACTTTGTATGTTCAGCGGTTGACTATTTCTGGATGAAATTGTTATAAACATTAAATTATAATCTCCAGTATTTTTGTGTGAAGTACGTGCTCAAATCCTTAGCATTAATTTTGAATTTTACCCTAACCACTTTTTCCGCATTGCGGACATTGAGACTGCCATTTTTCTTATAAAACAAATGCACGAATGTGTCTCCATTCTTAACTGGGCACGTTAGAAAAACATTTATAAATTATAAGATTTACAAAATTATGAGGGCATGCTCATCTTAAATAGATACTAGAAATTAAACTAAAAATAAAGGACTTCTAAAAAAGTTCAAGTGATTATCTTTTCATTTACAATTTATTTCATAAAACATACTAAATACTTATATTTTCTAGTCCTCCACGTTTTTCATTCAAAGTAAATCAATTCCCACTACCTCCATAGAAATCGGTAGCTCGCAATTATAAAAAACAATCATTTTACAATGGTGTTCCGGTTAGCTTTACCGTTGTGTGCGTGTGGGCGTGGATGCGTGTGCGCTCGTATCGTTTTGTATGTGTGCTTTTTTGTATATGTGCATGTTTGTATGTGCGTGCAGGATCACGTTACAGCTGAAACTCGGGGCGCCTGCCGAAAAGTGCGGTCGACGACCCGGTCAGGAGCGCGGCCATGTAGCGCGACTGAGCCGTATGCGTCCTTTGTGTATGCGGAAATAACAATAGACGAGCGCGTTTAGTTTTGCAAATGATCTTACATATATAAATAACAAGTCTGGCCCAGTTATTTGGGTTGTTGAATTGATTCACAATGTAAAATAAGGAATATGATTTCGAAGTGACTTCATTGAATCTTATAAGCTTTAAAGCCCTGCGAGTTTAAAATGTTGATAATTGAGAAAATATTTCTACTGATATGAATATCATGGCAATGTCCTGCTGAGTGAACAGTCGCAAAAAAAAAACTATTTACATTGTTTGGATCACATTTATACTTTAAAAAAACCTAGGTTATGCCTAAGTATTAAGATATTATAAATGTAAGATGGTCAGGGCAGATTAGGATACTATTGTCACCATCCCTACTCTTCCACGGATGACGTGAGAGGCGCATATGATACCTTATAAGGTCCTACTCTCTTCAACTATGCAAAGTGAGGAGATTATGGCAAAATGCTATAGTGTCGTATGTTATTATGCGTTACGTACAATTGACTAACACGTGCTGTTTTGTTAGGGGGACGAAAAGCTATTTTTTTTTAGTTCCCAATTAAAATATAAGTATCAATTGAAGTCAGTCGCGCTACCCAGCCCGGTGATATATTTGGTGACATTGAACCGAGTCCATTGCCAACGACCTCGCTCCTCGGAAAGCTCGCTTTGCGTAATCGGTCCCGATGTCGACTCATAAGCTCGTATACACTTGTGTTCCTTGTTATTCATTTATGTTTGATGACCCGTGTAGTGCAATGGTTCAGAGGTCGGCTATAACACCAAAGGTTACCTGTTCGATTCCTGGCAATATAATTATTTTTGTGCATGAACTCAAATGGTTATACAGTCTATTTAGTGTGTATTTTCAAAATAAAATTATATACATATGTCTATTTATTCGTCTATTAACCAAAGTAGTGTTCCTTGGACAAACTAGGGCTACTTGGTGTTCATGTGGCTGGATAATTGTTTATTTATGTGTATTAGAAAGGCTTTATGAAGAAATAGTCTCATACTCCAATAATAACATAATGCCTATTACAAAGCCTTAGAAGAGCATTATCATATTGGTTACTTTAAGAACACTACAGTTTTAAAAATACATTAAATTTGTGAGAAGGTACATCATCATCATCGTCATCAGCTCATAACACATCCCAACCGTGGGGGACAAGCCTACCCATAAAGGGTGTATAAGCCTAAGCCGTATACGCGGGCCCAGTGCGGATTGGCCGACTTTACGCACAACCTATGAATATCTTAGCAGATTTCCTTACGGTGATTATAATTACGATAATTATAATTAAGATTTGTTGTGTCTCTCTCTCTCTTCAGCCTATCGCAGACCATTACTGGACATAGGTATCCCCCATTTTGCGCCAGATGTCCCGGTCCTCCGCTTATCTCATCAGCTTCCAGATTTGTTGTAAACTATAATTATTATGAATGTCCCTAAAAAAATACTATTGTACAATGTTGTATAATAGACCTATTATTGACTCAATTTAAACGAGAGTATATACATTAAACCTGTAAAGATAAATACATATTGTATAAAACTTATCCACATAAATTTTCACAGCTGGCGGTACGAAATTCACTATAAATGCAACGGTAAATTTTACAAATTCGTAAGTTGAAAAAGCTTCTAAGAAAGCGAATTTTTTTATATATATCATAGTGTAGATAATTAAGGAAATTGTGAACGATTTATTATAAATATATGAAACATGTTTGGCTTACAAACTTTGTATCCTTAAAAAATCCAGTACCTAATCATACATTACTTTACCTTTTACCTAATTAAACATTACTTTTCTTAGAGCATTCATTAATTTATGTAAATGGTGACAATGAATTAGTAAACAAAACATATAATAATAGTCTCATTCTCAAGGGGTGTTCACAAAATCTGCCGTCAATCGGATGTACAGATCTCGCCAAACTTTATGGCCGCTATGAATATAGTCGCAAGTGCTTGCTGCGCAGATATAGTCATGGTCGTAATTAATAATGTATGAATTTTGTAAACTGCGCATCGTCTTGTGCGAAGTTCGGAGCGCTATAAAGTTTGGCGAGACCTATGTGGTAGCCAATATATGTTGTCTACTAGGGATCAACTCAAGAGATCTAAGTGCAGTAGTGTAGTGAACATGTCATCATCAGCTCATTTTTAACGTCTCCACCGAGCGGCACGAGTCTACCCGTATAGGGTGATTAGGCCTTAGTCGTCAACGCGGGCCCAGTGCAGGCGTGCGCAGGTTTCCTCACGATGTTTTCCTTCACCGTAAGAGCGTCGGATAACGTACATATATTTTTCGAAAATTCGAAAACACATTGGTACGTGGCGGGATTTGAACCTTAGCCCTCCCGGTAGGAGGGCGACACTCCATTGAGCCACCAACGCAGTGAACATATAGCGTGCAATAATTATGAACTCAATATACTAATCAAATAGAAGAACAACCTTATTCTCCTAATTAACATGAATTAGTTTGAGTTTATAGCGTGCAAATGCAGCCGCCGTTTGGGCTATTACTTATTTGCATAGATAGTTAGAGGGCATTGTTTGAAGAAGGGCCTTATTTTAATCATTGATCACCTATATCGTCCCCTATTGTTAGTCTTCCCGTGCAGCTTATAGGGAGATTGGGTTATAGCCCAATATGCGGATAAGGGGGTGTTAACTACTGTCATTAATTAATCTTCTTCATCATCATTTGTGTGCATGATCATGTCTGTTTCTAATGGTCTGGGTGTTTTCTATGTATAATATGTATGTATTTAAAAAAAATTATAAGTATGTTTATCAGTTGTTTAGTACCCAAAATACAGGCTTCACGCTTAACTAAGGGCTAGATAGCGCTGTGTGAATGCCAGTGGATTTATTATTATTATTATATCATCAGTCTATAACGTCCTATTTCCCGTCCTTAACAGCAGGGTTTTGGGGACCTTGGGCTGCAACCCACCATGCAGTCCCCAGGTGGGTGTTAATACAACTGACAGATTAACGTGCCTTTCCATTGAGGGACTCGAGATTGGTCACCCATCTGACAAACGACCATTATGATGCTTGGTTGAATTATGCAATCGTCAGCCGAACGCACTAGCATCTACGCTATCGAGCCCTCATCAATCTAGGATATATTTTATCGTGCAGAAATTTAATAAATCTTATTAAATAATGTCTAATCCAAATTCTATAATCAAATCTGTATTTAAACTTTTTTATCTTATTCTGATTTTTGATAAATTTTATTTTATTCGAATTTATGTAACTTATTGATTTGTGTAATTTTTAGTGTAACTAACATATTATTATAATATGTGATGAAAATAAATTTAATACTATAATATACTAAACAAACAGAAACTAAATAAAATTAAAGGATTTTTTACATTTTATCTGCATGCGACATAGCTTTATAAGAAGCTACGAAAGTGCATAACGAGTAGGTAAAGTGGAGCGTGCATAAGTTTGCTAACTTACAACTGGTGTTCGACTAAGCTCAATAAGAACTTAAGATTATACTAAAGTATGCATGGTTTAGCTACTAATGTTGCGAGATTATTTATTACAAGTGATTTTTTACGTCGCTACTTTAATAATTTCTCATTTAGTATAGGCTTTTTTGTATTTTTCAACTTTTAACAACTTAACAAGCAACCGTTTACCACTTATACTATTTTGGTGTCACTGTTTACTGTAGTGACCTGTCACCCACCAATCCGAATTGTGCACGTGTGGTAAGTTACGGTCACAGAATAAATAATAAGAGATTATTATAGTGCACATCAGGCAAGCGAGATTGAACCCCAAAAAAATGCCGTGGCAACCGCCGCTGAAACCCATTAAAACCACATATATGAAATCAGAAAATTATAAGACACCTAAATCTGATAATGGAATCGAATGACAATCTAACGATTAATAGATATTTAACGATTAATAAAAATAAATAAAATTACATTTCCTATGTAAAGAATATTTTAATTTTTCGTTTGAAATTTGCAATCTGTTTCTTCGAATGCATTAAGTAACGGTATTTTTTATAAATGCTTATTTTAAAAATGTTTTAGTTTTCATTATTAGACCTCTCGTTTAGCATCGATATCGTAAAAATCATTAAGTGCTTAGCAATGAAAATATGAATGTGATCGTTAAATATTTTTTATGTCATCCATAGAACTATAATATAGGAAAAACATGGTGATTTATGAGAACTGTTGTTTCTAAACAAGCATACAGTCAATAATCTTCTAGTTTTATTCAAAGTTTACGATATTTTGATTTGTTTTGAAATGTTTATGATTAACATGATCCTAAATATTCTAACGTAGAGTTAACGTGTTGCGCTTCCGCATCCTATGAAAACAAATAAATAATCTCAATTAGATCTGATAGAGTTAATATTGTATCGTCTATGCTCATATTTAAAATTTTTAAACAAAAAAGCGATGACTCCGTTTATGGTATTTGCTCGCTTTTAATACTTTTAATTTTTTATGCAAGCGGTCGCTTTTTAAGGTATCAAAACTAGAGCGATCTCATAATAAATATGGAGTTTATATCCATGTGGAGCACCGACGCTCATTGGTGTCCTGTTCCGCTCTGAAGGCGTAGGTTCTTAAAGAAACCTGCGCACACCTGCGAAGAGATTCAAAGGTTGTGCGTGAAGTCTGCCAACCCGCACCTGTAAAGTGTGTCCCTTACAGTTGGGCTCGTGCCCCTCGGTGGTGACGTTTAGTAAGCTGATGATGATGATATCCAAGCATTTTAAACAATCCCAGCTGAGGTATTTACGACTTATTCAATCAATCAATACATCATCCTACTGCATGGAACAGGGCTTCCCATATAGGATCCACGAAGATTGGTTTTAACTAATACCTTTTTTTCCAAAGCACGGAGGGACGCAGGAGAGAAGGAGGCGATAGGTACTTGCTTAAGTTACCAACGTGGACGTTAACGTACTCTCCTATGTCATCAAACCATCACTAACTACTGATATAATGACTTAAAATAATCTACAATATTAATGTCTCTATTATTGTGCATGTATTCCAAACACTATAAATATTTATACATAAAATAATAATACTACAGACACCGTACTATAAGCAATCCGGAACTGTATAATTTACGCGGGCCTCATACCGATGATCGCCGTACACGCCATGTCTAATCCCGTTGTTCATAAACGAGCCTAAGGTCATTCGAGAGCGTCCGCTCAACGAGTTGCGCGTTGCTCAAGGTCCCAGCGAGTGCACTTGCCTAGGCTCGCGACTTTCACTCTCGCCGACCACCGCAGACCAGCGCGGTTGGTTGGCCCACGCACCGGCAACCATAGACACGCATAGACAATATAACCGCCATAATCGTTGCATGCGTTCAAAATTCAATTTTTTGACAGATGATCGAACCTATTTGGAATAGAATATAAAAAAAATATTGATCAATTAAATTTTGAGACTTATGAATACTGCATTTCTGTGCTTCTATGAATAAGAAGGAAATTGATAACAGATGTTACGTTATTCAATAAAATGAAATTGACTAAACCCTACTAAATGGTTACACTCATTACAAAATTTAATTAAATCTTTGTTCATATACTAATATGGACGTATAAAAAATACAAACGGATTGTCATTAACGCATAAAATGACCCCCTCGAAACTCGAAATGAAAACCGCTCTATATGTCATTTTGACAAATAATTTTCTGATATGTTCGGTATTCGACTACTAACCTAAGTATAAATTTAAATGTTTTAAATAAAAAAAATGTCATCGAATTGGTATTTACCTACGGAAAGTAATCCCTCCCTGGATTTTGTTTCTTTTGATCGCTTCGGTTTTGCACAATTTTACTACGCAAGCCATGTTCTTTTCAGTTTTATTTTCTCTGCTCTGTTGAAAGATGCGAGTCAAGTGTCTTAATATTTGTGGCTTTTTCATTAAAAAAATAGGCCGAATTTTGACACATTTTTGCATTCGGCGAAACCCCGTCTGTAATTTTGTACATCCATGACCAATAAATAAAGTAAAAATGAAAAGTAATTGGTATAAAAAGAACAGCTTTGAATAAACCCGAGTTCTTCCTGCACACATAAAATAAGTAGAGTATAGGACGGCTTGATCACAAGACGTGAGCTATCGTGTTACTAGACCCGTAGCATTCCGCCGCATTCATAATGTCCTTCTAAATAATGAACCGTGTGAAAGTATATTGCGTAATTCAAAGGTCAATGCACTCTACATCGGTATTGCAATTATGATCCGAAGATGCGACCCCTTGTGTTCTTTTAAGCGTCTATTGACATTCAAATTCAGTTTATTAATGTATAATGATTGTTTAATTAATTCGAATAAATAATTTCATTCTAACCACATACTTTAATTATGTTAATGACACTTGTTAATTATGTTATTTCGCAATAGTGAGAAATACAAAGTTTTGTTTTACTATTTAAGGATAAGTGATCTTAATAACAAAAAAGCGATATTTCCTTTTAAATGAATCATGGGCACGTGGCGTGTGTTCAAAAAAGGAACGCCACACGTTTTTAAACTCATTTGGTGAAAAAAAAAAACAGTTTTTTTTTATTATACCGGTGCCACTGTCGGTAATGGAAACATTGGCAGCAGCCTCCCAAGACCTTAGAGCATGTGTCGTGGAAAGCGTCGTGTCGTCCCGGCGGAAGGGTCCCGGAGGAGCGCCCGGCGGGGTGCGCGGCACTGTGCCGGTCAGTCACCGCTCTGCCGGCGTGCCGCGCGCTCGCTGTTGCATCTCTACCACTAAAACACTGTATGAACTCGTGATTTTTCAGTGCCGAGGACTTTTATGTGTGAAGTGGAGAGTGACTTGCAAGTTAGGATTGTTTATGCTAAGGATAAGGGAATGCTCCCGGAGACGCTGTGCTGAACTGTTCAGGTGCACATTTTTGTTATTATAAGGAAGTGGCGTTTGCAAATTTGCTGACACTGTTGTTTTTGGTATTTGAAAAGAGTATCAAAACAGTAAACAAAATCACGTTTCGGAAACAATTGGCTGGTTAAAATAAATGTTGATTTTCCTCAAAACTGTAAATAACTAAATAAGAAGCCTTATTTTAGCGGCCGAGTCATTGTGCTTTTTTAAACAAAGTTTTAAAAACAGCAAGGAAAATATTTATACGTTTTGGAATTCGGAAGTTAAAGGGTATTGTGTCAATGTTTTAGGTTTCCTTCAATACTGAGAAAACCGTTCTTAAAATAAACGAAACTCCAAAACAATTCTCTTATAATTTTCAGCTTCCTTACTTCGTTCCCCGATCTTCGATCGTTGAATCATTTTGGGAAATTAATGACTACGTAATTTACCAAATGTGGCCCCAAAATTCCCATACTCAGAACTTTTTATTTAGCATCTATTTCGATTATCATTATCAGCCTATACTCGGCACAGGCCTTCCCGCACAGCATAGCCATCGATTGATTGGTTCGTAACCCACCACGCGGGCCCAATGCTACTTCGATTATATTCCATTTCCTATTGTCAAGTAATTTTCATAATGATGCTGAACTTCACATCACATCATAAATGTGTGAACGAACGTGTTATTTTAAAATATATTATTAGATGTGTAATTAAGTACATCTTTACTAACACATATTACTAAATTTACCGGTTCCTAAGAACATAACAAGAAATGCAATGACTATGTTTACAAATATCTATATATGTAATATATTTCTATGTGGGTCTGTGTAGTCATAACGTGACTTTTTATGCACCTACTTCGATATACATACTTTGGTAAATCTGCTAAGAAAATTGAAAATCTTAACAGCTACAATTATGAAGATTTGTCACTATACAATTTTGTAAGACCGCGGAGATGTTTTAAATCACTTTAAATATTGTTTCAAAAAGGCAAATTCAAGGTATTCAGATATGGATTCCTCGCTACTAAAGGCTTGCATATGACAAGCTTCTTGACGTCTATGCAAAAATGCAGCTTGCGACTCTACAACGTGACTAATAAACCCGATACTTTCAACTATATTTGATTACAGTTTATATACGTAATTAAGACATTTTATATGTGTAAAAATAACCGTAGGTCTTCGAAAATACACGTATACAATGAATACCTCGGAGTACCTCAGTCAAATGAATTAATCACAGAATAAATTATAGTATTATTAATTCTGTGGAATTAATTAAATTTATTTAATAATATACACTGCCTCCGCGGTCTAATACGCTGAGTGTTGGGTTTTAGATCCGGAGGTCGTAGGTCCGATTAAAGAGAGAGAGAGAGAGAGTGAGTTCACTTTGTCTGATTTTTCCCAGTTTGGACAGGATATTGCAGGTTAAATCACCTGATTTTCGAAAACAAAGATTCAACAAGATTCCGAAAACAAATATTCCGTGCTTCATACCTGAGCCGTTAAGTTAGAAGTCGTTAGCACCCACCAAGTCGCATTGGGCCCACGTATAGAGTCACGGCCCAATCTCCCGCAGTGGGATGCTAGAGGATGAATGTATATAAAAACCTATACACTTTATAGTTATTTACCATGATTCTTGAGACTTGAGACGAAAAGTTCACTCATCTGATGGTAAGGAATTGTAACGTCTGTCCATGACATGAAATTTTGATTGAAACCAATATAAAAAGATACAGTAGACAGAATTTTTTTTTCGTCAACACTACCCTATAATTGTCATTCTAGACGATAAAATGTTAGTAAGGGAATGATACTTACAAGTTTTACCAGCTACAGTGCCTTTATCCCAAAACGCAGAAGTGCACAACACTCCTATTTCACATAACGATATTTGGCACAGCACTGCGGCAGTACCTAAGCGACTCTACCACCTAGCAAAGTGTTTATCGTACCATTATCTTTATTTATTTATAAACACTCTTTGTCTTATATCATTCTGGTGCTGCATAAGTTTTACACTTTACCGCGTACCACATCCGCCAAATTTTAACCAACATTATTGCTGTTTCTAATTACATTTTCTTCTCAGTTTCCAGATCGTCTTGCCTTCGCTTCTATCTTGCAGAGATGAAGGAAAAAGGCTGAAAAATAACACAAGTGGACCACAAATAAAAATGTGAGTTAAAATTAAATTGTAAAATTTTGAAATATATTTAGATGAATGTAATAACATAATTGCATATCGTTACTTTTCAGTAGTTTGCTATGAATATTTCAGGATTATTCAACGACTCAATTGACCGAAAATAAATAGATAATGTTCTTACTACAATATCTGCCTAATAAGCTCCTTCTTATTCAATATTAAGTATTACTTACGTACATGCTCTTGAATTACCATAAAGAGATAACTAATAAATTAGAATTCTGCGGTGTGTTCTTTTAAACCTAATTTTTATTTCAATTATAAAACGTATTACTCGTGTGCGTGCACGTTTGAAACGCCCTTTTAACTGAAATAAAAGAGTACATAAAGGTGCCTTTTATGACCTCACCTGAGATCTTTCTTGGGTACTTCGAATACTTTCGCTATTTAAGCTTATACTATATATCTTTGTTCTAAACATTGAAACAGACCGAAATTAATATACAAAATTAGAACGTCTGCGTCAAGTTAGTTACTACACTTTCATTTAAATTTGGTATTCTATTTGCGAACGTAAGTGACTTACTACCATAAGGCTGGTAGTCTCTGTTGCTAGTGCATGTATATGAAATCTACATTCATGTTAATAAAATATTATCCCATTACAGTTCTCTCCTATGTTTAATGCTACCGTAAATGAGCATCGCAACACACGGGTGTGTTGACATCGAATATCCATTGAATGGTTGTTGCCCCGTCGCCCCCGCACCGCCTAAGACGTACCACGTTTCTACAGACCTTACACGAAATAAAACTGTTTAAATTTACTTACTTCCAAATGATGTATATCCATTGTCTATGTACAGTGATCTACCGTTGATATTGAATTTCTTATTGCACTATATCAGCGACTCGAAGTGAATTTTGACCTTTGACATAGGATTTCACTATTCCAGTATGTCTTGAATGTCCTGTCGACGGCCGTTAAAGCTTGCTCTCCAGCGATACTTAGGTCTTCGTTGAACGGTTTGTGGACCCATTTAAAATTTTCCCAGCTGAAACATACGCAATTATTTAAACTTTGCCGCTTCAATTATGTTCGGACTACAAGCTCTGCTTTGGAGTTTCCGTATTGAGTATGTTTGGTCATCCCTACGATACGTTTAATATTGTATCACTTAAACTAATTACTTATTATTTATATAACCAGAACTAGTGCACACATGCCCTACTTAAAAGTTTATTAGGCAACTGAGCCGTCCGTTGCCCGTTCTCAATTTTAGAAAATTAGTTAAAGCTATAAATGTGTTCTAAACAAAATTGTTCCGCGAAGCGTCTAGTAATTATTCTATGTATATTAGTGTCGGTTGTGCATGTCACTTTTGACCTATTAGCTTTCGTGTTTAGACGCATAATCGTGTGTGGCGATGCACCACGGCTTATTGTTGCGGGAATAATGCACAGGCGGTAGTAGTTTACGAGGTCTTTCACCGGCCGCTGTATATGGGTCAGTTAGATTAGCAATGCTCCCCACTGCAACTATTCGCAGTCCAATGCAATGGGCTACAGTTTTTCCTCTGACATCCACGTTAACGCGTTAGTTGACCGATCACGTGCTTTCCTACTACACCCTCATACTAGTTGCTATTGCTGGTCGTCCGAACTCTAAGTATGGGCTAAAGTCACATCGTTCAAACTCAAATATACTTTATTCAAATAAATCCTTTTATGATTCTTTGAATCGTCAAAAAAAAAAGTTATTTTTAAATAATCTACCACCGGTTTGAAGGGTTGTTGTTCATATACTAAAACAACTCTTCCCGAAATAGAACCAATTATCAATTAATTGATCGGATATTATTACTGGCAACTATAATTGTGTACCATACTGCAAATGTTTTCCCATTGACACATACATATGTAATGTGCCGATTTCAATGTAAAACAACGGTTATCACGCTTCCGTATTATAAAAGTCGATTATAAATTACCAATCAGTCACAGGAACGTTGTGCGATTATATGTTCTAAAGCTAGGTCCAATAGGTCTTGCAAGTAATCTACTTTTCACTCGTATACTTAATAGGCATTTACAGAAATAGTAGGTTAATAACTTCCTTGGGCGCAAAGCTCTGAGGTCTACCGGCCTCAATACAACTTGTATTGTTTCTGCACCTTATCGCTTCAGGTTCGTTAATTTACTGTTTTCACGGCCTACATGAAGTATTTATTTTTCTAGTTTATGTACAAAATAATAAAAAACAAAACAAAATATTAAAAAATGCTATGGACAAAAATTTTTCATCGAAACGTTGGTTGCAAAATGAGAACTATGTTCATAAAACCCATCTGAGGAACACCAGCGTATTTCAATGAGTTCAGACTTGAACACTGAAGTTTACCTATCAGATAGGCTGTTAATACCAACTTTTTGCAACTAACACTCGTATTTTTTTATTCGGAATACGAAGTTTTAATATATAAGACTACTAATATAGACACAAACAAACGTGTGTCAAGTGTATTAATTTAACCGTTCCAAAAAAAATATGTTTTCGAGTACACAAACCATCAATCAAATGTCTCGAGCGTATTCTCGATTGTTGCTAGGTGCGTTGGGAGTAGCTTGATCGATATCCCTTTATGAGTGTACCCCGGCGGTTACGCGGCTCCCAGAAATGTGGAAGAGGTGTCGCTTGAGACTGTGCCCGGCCCACTTTCGGAGGTCGCCGGCCGGACATGAACTCTGCACTCCGTTCGATAGCCGCCCTACTAGGCGCTCATCAGTCATCAAGTGTGACGTATATTTTGCCGACGTTCTGGAATCTTTCGATGGGATGAAGTTCATGTTATACAAAAAATGGTAAACTGTACTATTAAACTGTGTATAAAGCGTAGTGTTGATAAACTTTGTCTTTAATTATATGATGCCACTAACCTTATTACCTGCATAAACGATATGACTTATATAGTTGAAATTTTCGTGTGTATAATTCTGTTTGAGTTAGAAAAAGATGAAATATATTCTTGGGCTGAAATTTCAAAATAGATTGAACACCCAATCTACCTCGTTAAGGGTTTCTTTTGAAATTATCACGCATCATCTAGCTTCTTATCGACACGCGCTCATATAATCGGATCCCAAAAATGTAAGCTCAAGTGAACGCTTTCAGAAGCACAACCCCGTTCTCGCACGAGTTTTGCTCGTCGGGGTCAATGTCCGCGGGTGGTATATGGGTCACCGAAGGCGCCCCGGCGTCTATATTATGTCAGCCTGGTAGACAAGCGGCTACGCGAAATTAGGCAGTCGGCTGTTTTAGACGAAACCCGTTCGATAATGCCGGTTTGAAGATTTGACCTGTTTTTTAGTAGAGTTCCGTATAACGGGTTATGATGTCGAGATACAAAATATGATTTTTACTTAATTAACATAATAGTGTCTGCTCTTCATCCATTTTACCCTATTTTCGTATTGCCTTTTTTCTAAGGAACCTCGACTTGGGTCGATACAGAGTGCTCCCTGCTTGCTAGCAGTACATGCCGGTTGCAAATCGGGGTTATTCCTCCCAGTCTCTCCTACTGATTAAAATTTGGTTCAAAGAGTGTAATAATCGAGGCCACTATAGGCGTTGACATCACGACACCATTTTTGTTGTTTAAATAACTAAATTAAACTGATCAGACAAAAAAGCAGTTATGGGAAGGTTCTATTTTTAAATTTAGAACCCTAAAAACAGGAATTCCAATTTGAAGGAACGCTCTTTATGTACCACGAAAATTGTATTCATATATTGTTTATTTGGACCGGTTATTTTGAAATTATGAATTATTTATGAAGTCCATACGGAAGGGGTTAAAATAAAACTAGCTACAATATTTTATGCAAAGAATCAATGTCTCAATTAGAAAGCTAGACGTGTTTAATTGGATAACAATCGCTTTTTATGTCAATCTATCGGCCGTTGGATCATATTCTTTCTATTGTCCAGTTGTAACCTCTAATCGGTATACCCTTAGTTCTGCCAGCTGCCACGCATGATATGGTAGCTAACACTTAACCTCGTTTGTTGGGTAACTGCATTATAGGCCGACCGAGTTTAAAAGCGGATAGTTCTTTTGTCGTAGTTTGGATCGTGAGGCTTATAACGTTGGCGGATTATAACTATGTATAGGGCTGATCATTGAAATGTAGCTCAGAAAATCATCCATTAAACTAAAATGTAGGTTCAATAACATGTACTTGTTTATGTAACAAACGTCTTTTGCCATGCAGTCATAAAGAGAATTTGTATTTGGCAGCTCTTTAGTCATTTCAATTCTGCTGTCATCGCGACCAATAAAATATCTTAAATTACACACGTTAAAAAGTTAGGATTTACATATAATGGAATATACTTAATAACATAACATTTCATATAATGTAACGATAATACCTTGTTTTTCATTCAATATCAAGTATAAATGTTGAATTCCTATGAAATGAATAAATAATAAAATTTAGTTTCATCCTAGGTATGTGGAGTGAGGCGAAAGACTGTATAACAAATTCTGCTTCAGTAAGCTTCCATTCGAATGTCAAATAATTGGTTATTATCGCCTATGGCCTCTATTACTGAAAATACTCGTAATACAAAAGACTGGTACAAAATACAATAAGAAACTTCCAAGGCGATTAAGAAAAACTTCGATACAATAATTTGTCTATCATGAATCAGACTCTACTAACACAGTAAGAAAATGAGTTGTTACCTTTTTTATCTGTTTGATTGTTTTACCTAAGTTTTACAGTATTGTTTCATAGGTACCATAATATCACCTATTTATCCCACCAAAACCGCTATGCTATTGTGAAGCTATGTTCCAGGTTATAAATCGTAACCATAAGTCGTCATCATATATTGTTGCAAAAACTAATGTTTTCTACAACTCAAAATCCTTTAGATTGTAAATATGTGGTCGCAGTCATAACAGGCAATATAACTACTTTTATACAAGTTTTTTTATTTTTTATTAATTGAATTAATACAAAACCTAACACCTTGATGCTAAAAGTCAAAATTCATATTGGGAACTACTTATTGTGAACTTGAAAGTAAAGAATAATAAGCACCTAATAAATGCGTTTAATTAATAATTAATCAACTGTCAGTCGCACTATAAGAGACAGCCCTGCTGCATCGGCCGGCTGCTGCGCTCGGGCAAAAGGGAAAGTGTGGAGCTTCCTGCTCGCACGCGGAAGTGTTTGATATCATACGTAACTGCATTTCACACCGAACGCTCTGTGTTTGCAACACACGACGCATTATGCGCCGCGAACAATCACTGGATCCCGCATACGGACGCAATGCAATTGCGGACCGATAATCGCGGTTGATGCATCGCTTGTGTTGATTGAGATTTTTATGTTGGGAAGGTAGAGTGTTTTACTGTGAGAGATCGTCATGAATGCTAGGTCGTTTGTGTGGGTAACGCCGCTTCTCACAAAAGGTTCCACCAGAATAACAGTTCTTTGGCGATCTATGTAGCAGTGATAGTAGTTTTTCGTATATTTGTTTCTATTTGTCATAATGTTTCTTTTATTATCTGTTATCTTTTTATATATTGCTAGTATTTTTTCTCGCATGTCTTTGTATATATTGATTATTGAAAACAGACAATAAAATGTTCTTCCTAAAGCCATACAATGTCCAATGCTACACAAAGGCCTCGCTCAATAATTTCCAACATTGGAGAGCTTTAGACAGTAACCCGCCGCGCTGGTCCAGCGTGGGTGTGGGTAACTCAATCTCACCTATTTCGCTACCCATAGAAGCAGTTTGATTTTTATGATACAAATTGTACAGGATGCTCACGCTCACCAGGACGTTATGCCAAACCATAACAGAGCGGCATAGAATGACGCAATGAATAGTCGATCTCTGAGTACGACTTCAGTCGTAGTTAACTATTGACCTCTATCAAACCCTTTTCTTAACCAGTTATACTAACGATTCCAAGGAAGCAGTTTAAGGGCCATAGGTGAGGTTAGTTCTAGGTATCACCTCCAGAAGGTTATTGGCACTACGTGATTTGGTTATTTTTTGTCCAATATATAGGAAATGGAATACAATCTGCAATTATAAAACATAATTTGTTCATTGTGGTGAGTTAGCTACTTTAATGATAAAACTATTATAATGAATAATCAAATTAATGGCAATTGGATAAGAAAAAGCTGGAGCAATGACTAGTGATTTTTGACATGTAGCGGCTAGCGCTTTCGGTTGATGATACTGTAAGTCAACACCAACCCGCAATAGGTCTACATTACCTGATGGATTACGGTCCATTCCACAGCAACGTTATGTGGAAGCCCTTACCCCAC
Organism: Leucinodes orbonalis; assembly: GCA_019425675.1. Classification (NCBI taxonomy): domain Eukaryota; kingdom Metazoa; phylum Arthropoda; class Insecta; order Lepidoptera; family Crambidae; genus Leucinodes; species Leucinodes orbonalis. The sequence continues at coordinate 86,940 of PQWD01000756.1, forward strand.
ATGGTATTATTCATTTTATAATTAAGCCTTTTGGTCCACTGCTGGCCTTATTATTTGTCGCTAGATGGTCATTTTTCGTTGATTGTGATTCACGACTCTACATTAAAAAATCTATGTTGACATAATAATGTAAAGTATGATAGCTTATGAGAAGGAACGGTGATGAGTTTCCATACATATACATCTACAAAGTTGAATCTAAATGTGTTCGGTGAAAACCTCATACATATATTCATAATATAACTGTGGTGTAGTGACGTCGGTGTCCTTATCATGCGGTTAGATGGAAGTTACTGAAAAAATCAATACTACAAAGTTTGCAGTTTAATTTATTATTTTATTTTTCGACAATTTTAAATACATAAATGAATCTTAATGAAAACGAAGACCTCGAAACTTAGTTGCATTATATTATATGCAGTAGATATACTTACGATTGAAATTGTTAGATACAAAACAAAACTTGAATTTTCAAATCTTCGCCTATTAATTTTAAGCAATGTTTATTTTAAAACGCTATTAATTTTAAATTACTTTACCTTAAATCCATATACGTAATTTAAAGTAATTATTTCTACATAAATGATGACATTTATAGCGCTGATGTGTAATTTAGACATATGTAAAAAATCATGTATAAGAATAAAAAAAGATAATTCAAGTGTCGCTGTTTGATGATCAGTGGATATTTATTTATATTAGCCTATCTGAAAATTTAAAAAATATTTTTATGTACTGCTCAAATCCAAATCTCTATGTAAACAATGCGTAGAGTTCACAAAGTAGCTATAGTATTAACCCGACGCGGCTGAGCCGACGGAGCGTGCGCGCGCGTCTTCCGCGTTTGCCTTGCACTTTCTCCGTCTGCTGCACTTTGAATGTTCACTGCTGCATTATGTTGTTGCCGGTGGAAATCACTACGTAACGTTTTCACTAGGTCTCGATGGGGCTCGAGTGGGTTGGTGGGAAGCATAAAACGCTTATGGTTTCATTAAATAACGCCGTTACTATGATTTATTCTCTAATGAATTGTTATATTTTATTATTGCTTTATCCTGGGTGGGAATTCACGATCGTTCGATCGATCGTATTAAATATGTTTATGTCACTATCAAACAGCTACTATTAATTAAGTGGTAATCACGCTTTCGAGCTGTTGATATATCCCCATGTATGTAAGTAGCCACTAATAAAATAAAAAAATACGGGATGTTATGATAAAATAACAGTTTTATTATCACTTGACTCAAATTCATTATGGATTTAAAGTTTAGCTACCCATGCACAAAACTCTATGGCAAATGCACATACCACTTAAATAAATAACACGTGTTGTTTTGGTACAAACATACCGTAAGATGGAATTCCATGTACCCTTGATCCCGCTGAATCCTGAACGTAGAGCAGATAAACGATGCTAGTTGCTTTGAAATGCATTGCGTGTCACAAAATGGGATGCAGTTCTACACATAGAATGTTATATATTCGTATTAGAAAAACAATATTTCGCTAATATATTTTCCATTCTCAAATGTGTTTTTTACTCGAGTTCTTTTGCACAAGTATTTAATACTATTTTAAAAAAAAACATTGTCAAACTATAGTTTTATCCTCATTATCATCAGCTCATTATACGTCCTCATCGAGGAAATATGAACCTATTTGTGCTTTATAATTAATCTCATTTGAGTATTTTAAATTTATTCATATTTACAGCTAACGCGTGTTTATCGCAACAAAATTCACTAAAATATAATTTATATTTCATTGTTACGTTGTGCAAAATTATAATTTATAAAAATATTATATTTAAGTTAAATACAGTGAAAAACTATTATATATTTCTATAAAAGTTAAAATAATGATAACAAACATTTTAGTAACACATAGGATGTACTAAAAAAATAGGATCAACAAAGTAATGTAACGGTACGCAAGAACAACTAGAGAGGTAAACTATTCCAACGTCCAACTATTTGTCATTCGTGATCGGTCTCATTTACCTCCATCACGAGGGGATCAGAGGATCCCGCTAAAGACCGGGATTGCGTCTAGCCTGGGATCGTCGATCGTGCTCGTTACTTTGAAATGCATTGCGTATCTCGACCTTTGTTGCACTTTGCTATTAACGTGACAGGAAAACTAGTATAGATTTGTTCTGATTTTATTAACAAAAGCTCATGCTTATTTCATTTCCTTTAACTGGAAAAAAAAAAGCATGAGTTTTATTCATGAATGAAGATAAATAGAGGATAAATAATAAACACACATTAATAGTTTTCTTTTAATGGATAATACTGGGTATTATACTGTATTCAAATATTATATTACTTCATATGTATTTACAAATATGGAATTAGATTTTCCTTATTTTACACAACATTTTCTGGCAGAGATTTCCGCATCCAGCAGTGATCTTGATATCATCTCGGCTATGTGCCGACTATGTATTATGAATATGATACGCCCCCACCGAGGGCACGATACGACTCGTAACGGGTATAAAGGCCTTAGTCGTCCACGCGTACCCAGTGCAGATTTCCGCACGATGATTCCCTTCACCGTAACAGCGTCAGATAAACGTTCATATAATGTCGAAAATTCCAAAAGAAATTGGTACTTGACGGGATTTACACCTGCACTCTCCAGATCGGAAGGTCACACAAATGACCAATGATGATGAATGTGGTCCACACCAATGAGCCACCGACGATCGATCAATTTCACCGAACTTGGTATTCATATTTTCCCCACAATAAGGCTATTGTAGAGATTGCACCGTAACGCCAGGCCCAATAAAGCCACATAATGGTGAGTGTTAAGATGCAAACATTGTTGTGGGGACCAAACGGGTTAAAGTTTTTCAGTTGCGTATCCCATGACGGACCATTGCGATTATTGTTTGACATACGCTATTGTCAACAGAACGGGGTAGCGACTTCGCCATCGAACCCTCAATTTAAAGTCGAATGAAAATGAGAATAGTTGAACTGTTAATTACATATTAATCGTATTGATAATTAATTGAATTGCGTTATTATATCACTGAACTATTACGGGAAAGGTCATGAACTGTACAATAACAAACATGGCCGCTGCACTTTTGATCGTGCAAATAGCGTCTCTTCAGTCGAGCAATGCATAAACGGCGCGTCCCGGAAGAAATACCAATGACCCTGAATGGGCATGATGATTGTTGCGTAGGTGCGCTGACGGGCAGACGCGCGCGAGACGGTGACGTCACGGGAGCGCCGGCCGCGAGGTCATCGCCGCGGCCAGGTGCGTTCACACTACGCATCCAGTTTGTACTATTATTTCCCATTTCCCGCGGGCGTTTCCTGGGGGTGTGGGTGGGTCCGTTAACGAACGTGTCGATGCGATTTCTGGGAAGCAGGGACGATGCGATTTTGTTTTCAAGTCTAGCATAGGCTGCGTTTACTGTTTCGAGCATAGGTTGCGTTCATAAGTTTGAATTAAATATGAAGTTAATAAAAGCATGAACAAACAATCTATGAATTCGTATCAATAATTTTAAGATTATTTTAAAGCTTCCATATTTTCTTGAATCTTAATAAGATTCATACATCTATGCAATGTTATTTTTTTTCTTCTTAAATGGCCTCAAATATTTAAAAGAATTCCATTTTTAGATGCATACATTTTATTATACAGCTTTGATCGATAATCAAACACACGTAATAGTTATTATATAGGTGACTAGACACGACGTCGTAAATAACACCTCTGTCATGTTAACTCACTCTGCTCGCTTCCTATAAGCGCGGTTATGTCATGGCGTCATAAGTCCTTGATGCGAAATTTCCTCGTACAAATCGAATAAAAGTCTTCATAACAAGCTATTGCGACACATGAAGGGATTATCGGGATGGCTGCCAAAAATAACTTAAGCTGATGCATAATGAAGTCGATCAAAACGGTAATTGATTTGAATAGTTGTATGGAACAGTGTGCGGCGATGTCCGCTAGAGCGGGACGGGCGTATTTCTCTCGCCTCTGCGCAGCTGTGCTAAGGACGGTCGTTGGCCCCGCGCGTCCGCGAGTGAACTCCGAATATCGTGTGCGTTTATTTATCGCGCGCACTTCTATGCTCTCCGCGTTCTCGTAATCAGTGCTTCGGTAACGATCGGTGCTCCATTGATGCAGATTCCACGGATGCGGTTTGACAGGTAGGTTTTTTAAATTAATAGGAGGCGAATGAGCATTCGCCTCACCCGTTGTCTCACCTGAAGGAACGTCACACCGCCATAATATGGTCTTAATAAATCCTTGGCAATCTTGTCATGCCGTGAAGGAGGTAACAACCAGCCATGAAAAAGTTACTCAATCACGTTATTTTTTTGGTAAGATGAATATGAATTGACTTATAAGGTGGGTTACTAATATTTACCGTATATGTAAAAAATAGGAACAATTTTATTATTACACCTATGTTTTACTAGTTCTATCCTATGTGAAGATAATGTCAGTTGCTAGAGCGTTGCGATTTATTTACCGCGTGCTACCCCTCGCAAATAGAGCTTCTAATCTCTATCAATCTATGTTTGCAGATCTGACATCTGCTGATATTGTTAAAAGGTAATTGGTTCCTGTATTTTTTTTAATAAGGAAATTTAATAAAATATCTAATGCGGTTTTAATTTTCTGATATTATGATTTATATAGGTATCAAGGATTAAGTATTTCGTAAATGTATTGATTTGATCGTATATTTTTTAACGTATCTTAAGTATTATTAAATACGAAAATTTTAAACGGATGTAAAATACAAATGTAATTAATTTAAAAATAAGTAACAAATGATAAATCGATTTCCAAGTGTGCTACGCACATACACAAACCAAAGTTATTATATGTAAATGCCTAATCATCTATCATCGTTTGACAATAAACAAGCGGACAATATCATTATCGTGTTTTTAATTAACATTTCTATGTATTTCTTTGTGTGTGTATTACAAAGTGGCATATCGTAATGAGTGTATCACCGCGCTTGTAGATAGTTCGTCATAGTTGAAGGTCAACGACCGGACTTTATTTTTATTTAAATACATTAATACCTATTAGGTGAGCCGGAATAGTATGGCAAAAACATCGTTATACAATTCCTGAATAACTAAATAGGCTTTTTCTTAATAGCGGAGGACCGGGATGTCTGGCGCAAAATGGGGGAGACCTATGTCCAGCAGTGGACTGCAATAGGTTGAAGAGAGAGGCTTTTTCTTCTTAGACTATGAACTTAATTTTCATTTAGTTTGAAAAATTATATTTTTAACCCTTGAACGCCAATGGCACGTCAGAAACAATAGATATTCTATTATGTCTGGATTCTTGGTGTTCAAAGAGTTAAACCCTCATTAAATAGGAAGTTTATGCATCCCATTGCATCATGTCAAGATATATTTTATTATTTATCTGGGTGTATAGATATATTTTATCATTTGAAAAAATCGTTCAAGCTAATACGAGCACAAACCTAGACGTAGAACACCAACATGAAACGACGTAAAATAACCTCAAGTTCAACAATTACTTTATAAAAACATATCATTGATTGGAGGTTACTTTTGTTCGTGTTATAAAAATACAAAATTCTTTATTTATAACACAAGTCACATTTAGAAATTAGGGTATGGATCTTATCCTGTGAAGCTTTTAAACTCTGTATTAGAATGTCAAGGTATGCAACGGTTCAATGAACTGTTATTTTATTGTAGGTGGATATACAAGCTTGATGTAGCTATAAATACAATATATCATAACTACAATATATAAAGATATCTACGGTAGCTCTCCACCATAGCATGAACAAACCCTAAAGCATGGTTTCTCTATACTCTATCATCAATAATCATCATCAAGGTTGAGTCGACCAAAACACGAGGTGTTAATAAAAATGATTTCATAACCCTCAAGTGATACAAATTAAATTGCATCGTTATTTTCCCATTAGCGTGTATGTAATTGAACAGTTATCAGTGCGGTAGACGAACCGAGTTGTCGCGGTGCGATGTTTACCACTCTTATCAATAACATTCAAAGCGCACTAATACACTGCTAGCGAGGCGACACAGGTCGGTTAAAATGCTATATTAAAAATATAATTTATGTTTTAAAAGATGTAGTTCACCTATAGGCTCATTTACCGCCTGACGCCTTTCTCTTAATTTGATCCGATTTATAACTATTTATTTCAAAACTTGACAAATTAGTGTCTTGCTCATTACATCGCGACAGTCTCGTTCATTGCGGGATGCAGCACGAGTAGGTAAGGAAAAAAAATATTTTGAGTTTAATATGGAATTAATATAGAACTTTAACAGCTATTCAAAATACTCGTGCAATGATTAGATAGGTTCGTCACCGTAACCCAACTGTTGATACAAAGTGAGTGACTTTTAATGTAAGAGAGACCACTACTAGGTTGGCTCCATTTCTTAAAGACCTTTATATGCCTTTAAGGGTAAACCTGAACATAAAAAGTACGTCTGTTATGAGCAGGCTTCTTAATATCAGGTGAGCGGACTGGCCTTCCCTGTGCAATTCTAACGTAAAAATAAAGTAACGTACCGTATTGAGCCTAATAGCAGTTCAATGGCGACAAAGGTCAATGTATAAATAAATATCCACCGACATTCACACAGCGCCATCTACGAGTAACCCCAAGTTAAGCGTGAAGCCTGTATTTTTGATAATAAACGGATACTTCTATACATTTTTTTTGTAAATACGTACATATTATACATAGAACACCAATACCATTACAAACAGACATGTTCATGCACACAAATATTTGTACTGCCCAAGGATCGAACCCGAAGCTGCATGTTGCAGCCAACGTCTCAACATCAACACCAAATGGGTCGTCAATTTTTATAATTAGCGTATTGCTCGCTGGCGATGCGTCACCTGCCTAACTTGGGTTCAAGTTCGGCCGAGCGACAATGAACTTGGCCGGCCGTGACTCACGCATACCAGCCATCAGTGTTACGAAACCATAAACATTGCACACCGACTCCGCGAATGCAACCGTATGCAAGACACTCGACACGTCCTTTGTCCGCCGTCTCGATTTATTATCGAGACGATTTTTATCGGACGGATTTATGATATTGTGACTCTGCTTATGCTAATAATAAACATGGAAAGGAGCACTTGTAAAGCGTTCATAAGGTGTATATACTGTGTTGATATACGACGTGTTATTCGCTTTGTAATCACTGCTGTTAGTACGACCGTTCTTAAAGCTTGTTACCAATCGCCAAAACGCCGTGGACTATAATATTGAATCAAGGCTTTGGAAACTAGGAAACGTATGACATCAGGACAAATCAAGTCTAACAGTGGATTGTCCGACCGTTGTATCATAATGAGAAAGACATTGGTGGAGTNTGATGATCAGTGGATATTTATTTATATTAGCCTATCTGAAAATTGAAAAAATATTTTTATGTACTGCTCAAATCCAAATCTCTATGTAAACAATGCGTAGAGTTCACAAAGTAGCTATAGTATTAACCCAACGCGGCTGAGCCGACGGAGCGTGCGCGCGCGTCTTCCGCGTTTGCCTTGCACTTTCTCCGTCTGCTGCACTTTGAATGTTCACTGCTGCATTATGTTGTTGCCGGTGGAAATCACTACGTAACGTTTTCACTAGGTCTCGATGGGCTCGAGTGGGTTGGTGGGAAGCATAAAACGCTTATGGTTTCATTAAATAACGCCGTTACTATGATTTATTCTCTAATAAATTGTTATATTTTATTATTGCTTTATCCTGGGTGGGAATTCACGATCGTTCGATCGATCGTATTAAATATGTTTATGTCACTATCAAACAGCTACTATTAATTAAGTGGTAATCACGCTTTGGAGCTGTTGATACATCCCCATGTATGTAAGTAGCCACTAATAATAAAAAAATACTGGATGTTATGATAAAATAACAGTTTTATTATCACTTGACTCAAATTCATTATGGATTTAAAGTGTAGCTACCCATGCACAAAACTCTATGGCAAATGCACATATCACTTAAATAAATAACACGTGTTGTTTTGGTACAAACATACCGTAAGATGGAATACCATGTACCCTTGATCCCGCTGAATCCTGAACGTAGAGCAGATAAACGATGCTAGTTGCTTTGAAATGCATTGCGTGTCACAAAATGGGATGCAGTTCTACACATAGAATGTTATATATTCGTAGTAGAAAAACAATATTTCGCTAATATATTTTCCATTCTCAAATGTGTTTTTTGCTCGAGTTCTTTTGCTTAGTTCTTAAATACTTGTTATTTAATATTATTTTTAAAAAAACCATTGTCAAACTATAGTTTTGTCATCAGCTCATTATACGTTCTCATCGAGGGATATGAACCTATTCGTGCTTTATAATTAATCTCATTTGAGTATTTTAAATTTATTCATATTTACAACTAACGCGTGTTTATAGCAACAAAATTCACTAAAATATAATTTATATTTCATTGTTACGTTGTGCAAAATTATAATTTATAAAAATATTATATTTAAGTTAAATACAGTGAAAAACTATTATATATTTCTCTCTTCTCTCTTCTCTCTTCAACCTATCGCAGTCCACTGCTGGACATAGGTCTCCCCCATTTTGCGCCAGATATCCCGGTCCTCCGCTTTTCTCATCCAGCTCCCACCAGCGACCTTCCGCAAGTCGTCGGTCATCGGGCCGGAGGGCGTCTACGCTACGCTTGCCAAGACGCGGTCTCCACTCTAGAACTCGTCTGCTCCAACGGCCATCGGTTCTACGACATACGTGACCAGCTCACTGTCTTGCTGATCCGGCGGGTATGCGGTAACTTTAGTTCTTTGCGGATTAAATCATTTCTGATCTATCCCTAAGTGAGACTCCAAGCATAGCTCGCTCCATTGCGCGTTGAGTGACTTTGAACTTGTGAACCAATCCCGCAGTCAGTGTCCATGTCTCAGCTGCGTATGTTAGCACGGGTAGGACGCATTGCTCAAAGACTTTCGTCTTTAAGCATTGCGGATTATATATTTCTATAAAAGTTAAAATAATGATAACAAACATTTCTAGTAACACATAGGATGTACTAAAAAAATAGGATCAACAACGTAATGTAACGGTACGCAAGAACAACTAGAGAGGTAAACTATTCCAACGTCCAACTATTTGTCATTCGTGATCGGTCTCATTTACCTCCATCACGAGGGGATCAGAGGATCCCGCTAAAGACCGGGATTGCGTCTAGCCTGGGATCGTCGATCGTGCTCGTTACTTTGAAATGCATTGCGTATCTCGACCTTTGTTGCACTTTGCTATTAACGTGACAGGAAAACTAGTATAGATTTGTTCTGATTTTATTAACAAAAGCTCATGCTTATTTCATTTCCTTTAACTGGAAAATGAAAAAAGCATGAGTTTTATTCATGAATGAAGATAAATAGAGGATAAATAATAAACACACAAATAGTTTTCTTTTAATGGATAATACTGGGTATTCAAATATTATATTACTTCATATGTATTTACAAATATGGAATTAAATTTTCCTTATTTTACACAACATTTTCTGAGGCAGAGATTTCCGCATCCAGCAGTGATCTTGATATCATCTCGGCTATGTGCCGACTATGTATTATGAATATGATACGCCCCCACCGAGGGCACGATACGACTCGTAACGGGTATAAAGGCCTTAGTCGTCCACGCGGACCCAGTGCAGATTTCCGCACGATGATTCCCTTCACCGTAACAGCGTCAGATAAACGTTCATATAATGTCGAAAATTCCAAAATAAATTGGTACTTGACGGGATTTACACCTGCACTCTCCAGATCGGAAGGTCACACAAATGACCAATGATGATAATTGTGATCCACACCAATGAGCCACCGACGATCGATCAATTTCACCGAACTTGGTATTCATATTTTCCCCACAATAAGGCTATTGTAGAGATTGCACCGTAACGCCAGGCCCAATAAAGCCACATAATGGTGAGTGTTAAGATGCAAACATTGTTGTGGGGACCAAACGGGTTAAAGTTTTTCAGTTGCGTATCCCATGACTGACCATTGCGATTATTGTTTGACATACGCTATTGTCAACAGAACGGGGTAGCGACTTCGCCATCGAACCCTCAATTTAAAGTCGAATGAAAATGAGAATAGTTGAACTGTTAATTACATATTAATCGTATTGATAATTAATTGAATTGCGTTATTATATCACTGAACTATTACGGGAAAGGTCATGAACTGTACAATAACAAACATGGCCGCTGCACTTTTGATCGTGCAAATAGCGTCTCTTCAGTCGAGCAATGCATAAACGGCGCGTCCCGGAAGAAATACCAATGACCCTGAATGGGCATGATGATTGTTGCGTAGGTGCGCTGACGGGCAGACGCGCGCGAGACGGTGACGTCACGGGAGCGCCGGCCGCGAGGTCATCGCCGCGGCCAGGTGCGTTCACACTACGCATCCAGTTTGTACTATTATTTCCCATTTCCCGCGGGCGTTTCCTGGGGGTGTGGGTGGGTCCGTTAACGAACGTGTCGATGCGATTTCTGGGAAGCAGGGACGATGCGATTTTGTTTTCAAGTCTAGCATAGGCTGCGTTTACTGTTTCGAGCATAGGTTGCGTTCATAAGTTTGAATTAAATATGAAGTTAATAAAAGCATGAACAAACAATCTATGAATTCGTATCAATAATTTTAAGATTATTTTAAAGCTTCCATATTTTCTTGAATCTTAATAAGATTCATACATCTATGCAATGTTATTTTTTTTCTTCTTAAATGGCCTCAAATATTTAAAAGAATTCCATTTTTAGATGCATACATTTTATTATACAGCTTTGATCGATAATCAAACACACGTAATAGTTATTATATAGGTGACTAGACACGACGTCGTAAATAACACCTCTGTCATGTTAACTCACTCTGCTCGCTTCCTATAAGCGCGGTTATGTCATGGCGTCATAAGTCCTTGATGCGAAATTTCCTCGTACAAATCGAATAAAAGTCTTCATAACAAGCTATTGCGACACATGAAGGGATTATCGGGATGGCTGCCAAAAATAACTTAAGCTGATGCATAATGAAGTCGATCAAAACGGTAATTGATTTGAATAGTTGTATGGAACAGTGTGCGGCGATGTCCGCTAGAGCGGGACGGGCGTATTTCTCTCGCCTCTGCGCAGCTGTGCTAAGGACGGTCGTTGGCCCCGCGTCCGCGAGTGAACTCCGAATATCGTGTGCGTTTATTTATCGCGCGCACTTCTATGCTCTCCGCGTTCTCGTAATCAGTGCTTCGGTAACGATCGGTGCTCCATTGATGCAGATTCCACGGATGCGGTTTGACAGGTAGGTTTTTTAAATTAATAGGAGGCGAATGAGCATTCGCCTCACCCGTTGTCTCACCTGAAGGAACGTCACACCGCCATAATATGGTCTTAATAAATCCTTGGCAATCTTGTCATGCCGTGAAGGAGGTAACAACCAGCCATGAAAAAGTTACTCAATCACGTTATTTTTTTGGTAAGATGAATATGAATTGACTTATAAGGTGGGTTACTAATATTTACCGTATATGTAAAAAATAGGAACAATTTTATTATTACACCTATGTTTTACTAGTTCTATCCTATGTGAAGATAATGTCAGTTGCTAGAGCGTTGCGATTTATTTACCGCGTGCTACCCCTCGCAAATAGAGCTTCTAATCTCTATCAATCTATGTTTGCAGATCTGACATCTGCTGATATTGTTAAAAGGTAATTGGTTCCTGTATTTTTTTTTAATAAGGAAATTTAATAAAATATCTAATGCGGTTTTAATTTTCTGATATTATGATTTATATAGGTATCAAGGATTAAGTATTTCGTAAATGTATTGATTTATCGTATATTTTTTAACGTATCTTAAGTATTATTAAATACTAAAATTTTAAACGAATATAAAATACAAATGTAAGTAATTTAAAAATAAGTAACAAATGATAAATCGATTTCCAAGTGTGCTATACACATACACAAACCAAAGTTATTATATGTAAATGCCTAATCATCTATCATCGTTTGACAATAAACAAGCGGACAATATCATTATCGTGTTTTTAATTAACATTTCTATGTATTTCTTTGTGTGTGTATTACAAAGTGGCATATCGTAATGAGTGTATCACCGCGCTTGTAGATAGTTCGTCATAGTTGAAGGTCAACGACCGGACTTTATTTTTATTTAAATACATTAATACCTATTAGGTGAGCCGGAATAGTATGGCAAAAACATCGTTATACAATTCCTGAATAACTAAATAGGCTTTTTCTTAATAGCGGAGGACCGGGATGTCTGGTGCAAAATGGGGGAGACCTATGTCCAGCAGTGGACTGCAATAGGTTGAAGAGAGAGAGGCTTTTTCTTCTTAGACTATGAACTTAATTTTCATTTAGTTTGAAAAATTATATTTTTAACCCTTGAACGCCAATGGCACGTCAGAAACAATAGATAATTATGTCTGGATTCTTGGTGTTCAAAAGTTAAACCCTCATTAAATAGGAAGTTTATGCATCCCATTGCATCATGTCAAGATATATTTTATTATTTATCTGGGTGTATAGATATATTTTATCATTTGAAAAAATCGTTCAAGCTAATACGAGCACAAACCTAGACGTAGAACACCAACATGAAACGACGTAAAACAACCTCAAGTTCAACAATTACTTTATACAAAACATATCATTGATTGGAGGTTTCTTTTGTTCATGTTATAAAAATACAAAATTCTTTATTTATAACACAAGTCACATTTACAAATTAGGGTATGGATCTTATCCTGTTAAGCTTTTAAACTCTGTATTAGAATGTCAAGGTACGCAACGGTTCAATGAACTGTTATTTTATTGTAGGTGGATATACAAGCTTGATGTAGCTATAAATACAATGTATCATAGCTACAGCACAATAGAATATATATACATATATATATATATATATAGATATCTACGATAGCTCTCCACCATAGCATGAACAAACCCTAATGCATGGTTTCTCTATACTCTGTCATCAATAATCATCATCAAGGTTGAGTCGACCAAAACACTAGGTGTTAATAAAAATGATTTCATAACCCTCAAGTGATACAAATTAAATTGCATCGTTATTTTCCCATTAGCGTGTATGTAATTGAACAGTTATCAGTGCGGTAGACGAACCGAGTTGTCGCGGTGCGATGTTTACCACTCTTATCAATAACATTCAAAGCGCGCTAATACACTGCTAGCGAGGCGACACAGGTCGGTTAAAATGCTATATTAAAAATATAATTTATGTTTTAAAAGATGTAGTTCACCTATAGGCTCATTTACCGCCTGACGCCTTTCTCTTAATTTGATCCGATTTATAACTATTTATTTCAAAACTTGACAAATTAGTGTCTTGCTCATTACATCGCGACAGTCTCGTTCATTGGCGGGATGCAGCACGGTAGGTAAGGAAAAAAAATATTTTGAGTTTAATATGGAATTAATATAGAACTTTAACAGCTATTCAAAATACTCGTGTAATGATAAGATGAGGTTCGTCACCGTAACCCAACTGTTGATACAAAGTGAGTGACTTTTAATGTAAGAGAGACCACTACTAGGTTGGCTCCATTTCTTAAAGACCTTTATATGCCTTTAAGGGTAAACCTGAACATAAAAAGTACGTCTGTTATGAGCAGGCTTCTTAATATCAGGTGAGCGGACTGGCTTTCCCTGTGCAATTCTAACGTAAAAATAAAGTAACGTACCGTATTGAGCCTAATAGCAGTTCAATGGCGACAAAGGTCAATGTATAAATAAATATCCACCGACATTCACACAGCGCCATCTACGAGTAGTCCCAAGTTAAGCGTGAAGCCTGTATTTTGGATAATAAACGGATACTTCTATACATTTTTTTTGTAAATACGTACATATTATACATAGAACACACCAATACCATTACAAACAGACATGTTCATGCACACAAATGTTTGTACTGCCCAAGGATCGAACCCGAAGCTGCATGTTGCAGCCAACGTCTCAACATCAACACCAAATGGGTCGTCAATTTTTTATAATTAGCGTATTGCTCGCTGGCGATGCGTCACCTGCCTAACTTGGGTTCAAGTTCGGCCGAGCGACAATGAACTTGGCCGGCCGTGACTCACGCATACCAGCCATCAGTGTTACGAAACCATAAACATTGCACACCGACTCCGCGAATGCAACCGTATGCAAGACACTCGACACGTCCTTTGTCCGCCGTCTCGATTTATTATCGAGACGATTTTTATCGGACGGATTTATGATATTGTGACTCTGCTTATGCTAATAATAAACATGGAAAGGAGCACTTGTAAAGCGTTCATAAGGTGTATATACTGTGTTGATATACGACGTGTTATTCGCTTTGTAATCACTGCTGTTAGTACGACCGTTCTTAAAGCTTGTTACCAATCGCCAAAACGCCGTGGACTATAATATTGAATCAAGGCTTTGGAAACTAGGAAACGTATGACATCAGGACAAATCAAGTCTAACAGTGGATTGTCCGACCGTTGTATCATAATGAGAAAGACATTGGTGGAGTCCCAGGTCACATCTGCCAACCTTGCTCGCCTATGGCGCATTGTGCTCGAGCGTTCTATTCGATCTCCATTAGACCACTCCAGTACAACTCAAATATGAATTTTATTGAAGAATATATAATACAAGTGGGAATCCATGTGACTCTGCGTGTAATAAAATAAAGTATAAATTTCTGCCTGAAAAGATAATCTTCTCCAATCAATACGGTGAGCGATGAGGTGAACTGATGAAGTTCATGGCAAAAGATGAGATAGCTACAACAATTCCTAAATAGGAACCGTTTAGTAAGAATTTCCAACTAAAACAACTTCTGAGTAGTTCTCCTTGTAGATAACTTATTACATTAAAAATACATGTAACAACACCCTTTACTTTAAGCAACGCTGACTGGCACAGATTATGTTTATAAATAAGTGGAAATGGGAGCACCTGGCCATGACATAAGACACCGAATGACATCACGATTCGGTGCCGACCCGCCAAGGTCAATTCTGAATATTTAGCGAGTCCTATTGTCATTAAAATAAAAACTGTTTAGCACACTGTAGGATAAAAGAAAAATTAGAAACTAAATATAATTAGCATTCCTAATAAGAGGAAGAAAATGGTATTGCAGGCGGGGGCGCCGAAATACCTACTTCTTACCAACGCCTGTAAGAAATTGAGAAATTACTTAAATTTAAGCTTGTAAAATTACTTGAAGGTTTCTTATTTAAAACTTTATTAAACACTAGCTGTTGCCCGCGGCTTCGCTCGCGTTAAGAAGTATTATTCATCCCCAATTTTATTCCTTTAGGGATGGAATTTATCGAAATCCTTTCTTAATGGATGCCTACGTCATAACATCTAACTGCATGCCAAATTTCAGACCGATCCATGTAGTGGTTTTTGGTTATGCGTTCATAGATCACTTTATTAGTAAGTGAGTGAGTCACCATTAAGTTATATACATTTAGATTTTGTAAAGAAAACAGTTTTGTCTAAAAATAACAATGCAAAATATAAATAAGTCAAATTTACTTCCTTATACAATTATGATCGCACAAAACAAATAAGATTTCTACCAAAACTTCCGCGTTATCTTAATCGTTAACAGTTTTGATACGTGACCTTTTAAGTGTTGTTTGTTGTAGATACGTTTTGTGACCGTTCGTTTATTCACGACGGACAAATGTACAATGATGTTTTACAAACACAATTATCATAACATATCGGTTACATTATAACATTGCACTGGGAATCGCTGTTCAATGCTCCGCCATTCTTTACATTTGTATTTTGTATCTCATTTTATCTTTGAAAACTTTGTTTTTGTTTGATATATCAGCTTATTGCGGTACTACATTTTTATGTATGTATACAATGCGGCACCATCCAGAACGGTAGCCTTTTTTAAGAAATAAATTCATATTAGTGAGTGTCTAACGAGCTAATTTATCGGACTATTTAAAACAAACGTAATTCATAGTATCTACTCGTAGTTATACGTACAAAATCACATGCTGCTTGATACATTCGAAATCAATTTCAGCAGTCCCAGTCCCAAAAAGGTAATGTTATATTAGGGATAGACAGAGTTAGTGCACATTGACACAATGACGAAAAATATATTGCTTAAACAGTGAAGTCCACTGCAGGACTTAGGATCTACTTACCGATTATTGACGGGTTTTCTGCCAAGCAGATGGGAGATAGCTGTATCTATAAAAGATTATGTTAAATGAGAGAGCGCTGTTTCCTGTTTTCCGCTGAATGGTCCAAGGTGTGAAGGTCCGAAAACTCTCAACGAATATAAGGGTAGAATCAGTCCAATTAATGTTTGAAATTGTTAAAGATTTTTGAAGATTGTATCTGCGACTCTTAGCGCATGTTACTATCAATGTCAAAACATCCGTTTTAGTCAATTGCATAGCTTTGCCGTTTCGATTTGATTATCACTTGTTTATAGACATGATACTCAGAACGAAGGCATCATAAGCTGTGCATTTAAATGCAGTATGCAGTCGTGCCGGCGGGCCGTTGCGATCGTCTACCTCACCACTGGAACGAGAACTTGCTAAACATATTTAATATTACTATGTCATATGCCAAGGTTACTTTAACCTTGATGTGGTTTCATTGCGGCAGAAACATAACGTTGAAGGATTATTTGGACATTCAGGTTTAAGTCTCATGCAAACGTACCTAGTACAAATACTAGGTTTGTTTTATATTTAGAAGGCACAGTTTGGACTGTGATACTTTCGTGTTATTCTATGTGGTTTAGTTTTTGAATCGTTGAATTTTCACATATAAATATTATAAATCTGCAGTCGATTCCTGTGCTGAGAATAGTAACTACATTAATTATTACCATAAGACCTAAATTCTAACGAGTGTCTGTGATACTTTTTACAAATAAATGCGGTTTTATTCGATGTCCTACAAAAAAAAATACATCTCATCATAAAAATACGTGTAACCATAAAATATCAGTTCAATCGAATAGAACTAAATTAACACTCCATATGCCAGTTTCATAAATTCTGTGAAAACAACCCGACACTCGTACCAACCGTAAAACAAATGACAGGATGCACAATGTGGTTAACAATCTTGTTTGTGCAAACGATTTCACATACTTTTTCAAAACGTTCCGCTATTTGAAATAGGGCACAAAAATAACTTTGAACACTTTTACTGCCTGACTTACACTTCAGCCCGCAACAAAGCTATCGCAAAAGCATAGATTTCATGTCAGGAGAAATACGGGAGATATACACTGCCACACTTTATCAATGAATGCAAATGGCGAATCCCTAACGAAAAATAAACTAAAATGTTACCTCAGTTGTCTCATTATGTCCCCATCTTGCGGCATAAAAGCCTTCAATAGATCTTAAGTGCAAGTAATAACAGGCGACTATAAGAAGCGCCGAGGAAAGGGCCTGAAAAAAGGCGAGCGCCGGCGAAGATCGCCGACGGCTCCCGAAGGAATGACAAGGAGGTTTCCTTGGAACGCGGAAAACGTCGGGCACATGTTGAAAATACGAGTGGGCATTGACCCCGACCGTCGGCTGCACAGCTGTTGGTAAAGCTAGCGCGGCGCATCTCGCTACTGAGATCGTTTAACCGAATAATGTGAGATGAAAGGTCGCTGCGAAATTAGTCTCACGTACCCAATAACAGCTTCATTTTTTAAGGAAGCGTAATAGCTTATTTATTGGTATTGGTGTTTAAAAGGTATGCATGTATTTAAAAAAACTGAGTATGCTCGTATTTATTCGTGTTACACAGCATCATGTGTAATTAGGGTAATTATTAAATTAAAAATAAATCATGACATTGAAACTTATCTAACAAGTACATAAGTCAAAGTTATTGTAAGTTAAATCCGTAAAGGAAGTTGATTTAAATATCGGCTTATAGCCAGATCGGTTTTACGGAAATTTTGAGTTAGCTTACTTTTATAGTGAAAGTTCATGCATAATTTAATTTGATAAGTATCAAGTACTTACATGGTGTGAGTACTGCTATTCTTTATTGCTTGAAAGTAGTTACACAGAAATGTAAATGGGCTTGAAGTAAAACTCGAGGAGTACAAGGTTTGTTTCATTTCTGGTGGTTCTGAAGTTGTAAAATAGAACATACTACTAGAGATAACACTTATCCTAAGAACTTAAATAATTTGCGGTGTAGCAGTCTTAGGGTATCAATAGTAAACAATTTGTTTTGTTACAAAAGGTCACAGGGACGCTTCAAAAGTTGTTACAAATATGATTTATTTTGACTTCAAATAACATTATCGTTAAAAAAAATCTTATTTACAACTTCAAAACTTGGCATCAAATGGGCTCACCTTTCAAAATATGCTCAGTTGTTTAATTTATTAATAACATAATTATGTCACAAAAGACTATATTGCGTCACATACAAACTATATTACGAGATAAGGCGGAAAAAGGGTCATGTTTGTTCCTTTTATATCGCTCACCGCGAGATGGGGAGCTCGAAATAAATATATACGCCTGTATATATTACACACGAGCAATTTGCCGTTCAGGAAGAGATTCGACGATGCGATAGACGCTTGATAAAATCTGTGAATGTCCGTACCAGAGGCAGGCTCAAGTGCAATGGGGATTGAAGCTCAGTTTTATACGGCATTTAGTTCATTCCTTGGTGTGTTAAGCTCTGTTACTGATTTAGTACCAGGATAATAGAAGATGCAATTTATAGGTGTAATTTTAGAAGCTCTAAGCTGGTTAATATCGTCTAGGATACAAACTTCACAGAAATTATACAGACACAATAGTTTTTTTTCTATTGTGTCTGGAAATGTCGATTTAAGTTTATGATTGATTTTGGATGAGATTATCAAGGAGTGGACGTTTTGTCATTAGTAAATC
Source organism: Leucinodes orbonalis (assembly GCA_019425675.1). NCBI lineage: Eukaryota > Metazoa > Arthropoda > Insecta > Lepidoptera > Crambidae > Leucinodes > Leucinodes orbonalis. Next base: position 105,971 of record PQWD01000756.1, read on the forward strand.
ATTAAGCAAGACGTGTGATGTTCAAAAGCTGTCTGCAAGACAATTATATCAATTATAATCACAGATAATAGTTATTGAAAGTAGTCGATGGGGAGTTAGTTTAAAAACTCAAAATTGTATTGAGTACCTTAAACCATTTGTAGGCAACTAGATATATCAGTGATATAGTCCACTGCTGGTCTAGTCAACGAATTTAGAACCATTACCAACCATGCTGCACAATGTTGATGCGTATTGTCGGCGTCTACCGCGATTGCTGCAAGAGGCGGTATATGGAAAAATAATTAGATGGTCCTATCCCTTTAATCTCAGACTCGCGTGAAGCTTTTGGCAAATCCGTACATTACAGAGGTTCGTACTCAAAACTTTATTCTCTCTCTTCAACCTATCGCAGTCCACTGCTGGACATAGGTCTCCCCCATTTTGCGCCAGACATCCCGGTCCTCCGCAAAACAAAACTTTATTATGCTGCAGTAAATTATTTAAGTTTAAAGTAATGAATATGTGAATCAAATTATAAGTCAAAAACCTGGCTTCTTAGGTTATTATTGTAAAATAAATGTTAGATAATTATATTTTTTATTAATTATAAGACATACTTGCATATCAAAATTTTAAATTAACGGGTATCAAAACAGCAATGTTGAGAAAACATCCGCTCGTTGTAAAGGAAACTTTTCCTTCAATGTTTCCGGGAAAAGATTTATTGCAGTTGATGACAGCAAAAAGGGCGCCATCGAACCCTTATTATAACCGTCGCGATATCATTGTATACTTTATCTCAAATGGACAATGCACTTTAGGATTATATTCCTCGTCGGATGTTTCAGATCAGATTATATTGTTAGTGTCACCGTTTAGTGTGTGTCTATTAAAGGTATATGTTTGGTTTCTAGAAAAATACCACCATTATGACATAAGTTTCTGACTAATGTATGATAGTATGTACTTGACTTAGTATCATTGTATGCTATTACGAGTATATAGGAAACAGTAGCTTCTTGCAGTATACCTTTATTTATCTTTGCAGCTTAATATGCTTTCTTTCGACCGAAGACTAATGACTTCCACGCGGACTGCTCCAATAGTCGACATATTTCGGCAACCCACCAACTTAACCAGGTTATCAGTCTAACTGGTCGACCCTCAGCCAGATGTCATTCATCATTATCAGCTCATTAAACGTCCCCACCGAGGGGCATGAGCCTACCCGTATGGGTGTTTAGGCCTTAGCCCACGCGGGCCCAGTGCGGATTGGACGTCTTCACGCACAACCTTTGAATCTCTTCGCAGACGTGCACAGGTTTCCTCACGATGTTTTCCTTCACCGTAAGAGCGTCGGATTACGTACATAATAATTTCGAAAATTCGAACCATATTGGTACGAGGGAAACAGTCCACACCGCCACCGACGAGTTTATTATTTTACAAAAACATAAACTCTGTATGAAATTGAATGATATACAAAACGTGTGAAGTGACATTTCCTAAAAAAAAAACTACAAATCCTTTAATTTACTACTTCACTTCAAATGACGCGGCGACATTAAGTCTTGATATTTTTAACAGGCAAAAAGGATTTCATTTTTCACTTAAACAAGAACAGGAAATTCAATATCGTCTGGATGACGAGGTTAGGATGGACAAGGCTAGGGCAGAGGTACTTCTTCAGTAGTATAATACATTTTAATTGTGTGTATTTTAATCTTGCAGTGTGGAGTTGTTTATTTTTATTTATTTGTTTAAATTAGGCATTAAAATGGGTTAAATAGATTAAAACACATGTTCATGGATACTTTAACTACACAGTTATAAAATTATAACTATATAACTTAATCAATATCATAGCATTTACAAATAAACAAGAAAAAATGGAGAAAAAATGTTGGAGCAGACGAGTTCTGGAGTGGAGACCGCGTCTCGGCAAGCGTACCGTAGGACGCCCTCCGGCCCGATGGACCGACGACTTGCGAAGGGTCGCTGGTGGAGGCTGGATGAGGAAAGCGGAGGACCGGGATATCTGGCGCAAAATGGGGGAGACCTATGTCCAGCAGTGGACTGCGATAGGTTGAATAAGAAGAAAAAATACCCTCTAAATTATTTTTCCTGTAAATCGTCCAGTCAGTGGTACATTGATTCAACATTAATTTAAAGCTAAATCACAATAAACATATAAACAAATCCAAAGGGGATATTAACCAAAGGAACATGCCCAGATAAACATTTTCGGATTGTTTCTTGATTGATATATGACCATAAATAATTAATGAATATACACGTTTCTTTATTTGCAAACGGTCGATTCTTTATTTTATTTATACAAAGGAGATTAAATTTAATCAACCCGTTGAAAGACCACATCCACGACATGATCACCGGCTTTCGTTGGCCGAGTCGAAATAAACCAGAATTTTAAAAGGATGCGCGGGCGCTTCCCATTTACCCAGTTAGTCACACAGTTAATTTTGGGTTTGTGTATTAAGGTAAAAGAACTTAGTATACTTTACTGGAGAAAATAAAGTGTTCCAAGTGTAAAAAATTCTTAAGTAATTAGTTGTAGCAAGTCAATATATACTAGGGACTAGATACTTTTATTATAGTAAACTTAAGTATTACTTGAATATTTCGAAATGCCTTTTAAAAATTGTCCAGTCATGCTGGTCAGAAGCAATTTAACATGTTGCTTATTGCATATAATAAGATTTAGGTATATTTTCGTTCAAAGCTTGGCACTGTCTATTTGATTCTCAATTGGTATCTTAATCACAGATAGCTATAATCAAACCGCGACGAATTCCCTAACGTTCACACAGTGCCATCTGGCCTCAAAGCACCTGACTTTTGATATTGGAACCAATTAACAAACCTACATAATTATATAAGCATATATATGTAAATAAACATACTATATTATATAATATATTACTTATAGAAAACACCCAAACTAACCAGACAATGTCTTCTTATTTAACGACGTTCGAATACGAAACCTTTGAAGTAGGTAGTAGTCGACTTTTCAACCATTACACCTAATCAGTCGCTTTAATAAATTCTTTTCATTTCAGAATAAAGTATTTTATTAGTGAAAATAATAGTTACCCATGACAATTTCAAACTATTTTTATCTATTATAGTATTATCGTTACAGTCAATAATTATTTGCCTTGCGAAATACTATGTTTATGGCGAACAATAAATAATTAAATGAAATAAGACTATAAATGTCACTTCACGTCAAGCCGGGCTGCCCACACACGGGTTCGCCCATCCATTCTCATTCATGCGGTGCATTGTTTCATTCTTATTGGACGTAATTGGATGTCACGGAAGACCATGAGAGTTATGATCAGTGTTAACCACCTATTAGAACAACCTATTAGAAACGGCTTAAAAATATACAAAAAGATAGAGGGAATCATAACTTGGCTAATAAATTTTCTATTTTGAAACCATAAACAACGTAGGCAGTATCACAATGAAGAAGTGCGATAAGGACATAGTTTCGGAAGTATTTCGATATAGCGCACCGGAAAGAGGAAGCAACACCGGGTCGTTGAACCCGCTGGCGAGTCAATGTCAGCAGCGAGGCGTGGGCCCAAGATTCGGTAAGAACAAGGGTGCGTTCGCGGGGTAGCAGGGTGCAACTGTCGCAGGGCAATGACCGGGCCGGGGTCGACGAACGGCGCCACGCGGCCGCGCGACCGACTCATCCGATTGATCGGAGCGGGACGGCGATACGTGTACCCTCGGTGGGTAACTACCCCTGCCTCTAATAGGAGAAATAGCACTTTGTTCCGTAACAAATAAGGTGTGATTCAGCACAATCGGACGGGCCCATGCGGCTTTCAGGCCGGCGCTAACAGGTCTGTAGCCACACACCTATAGTTAAGGAAGTAGTTTTGCTCAAAATATTGATTTTTCCGCGGGCCTCCGCGGCCGCGTGGCGCGCTTTAGTGTGCGTGCTTATGCGCGTGTGTCGCGTATGTACGAGCACCGCTGCGCGTGTGCGTGTTTGCGTTGATGCGCGTGTGTGCACGTCTATTTCGGGTTGAGCACGTGGTCGTAGTTGTTGCTTGTTGACATGCGTTTTTATTTTTATGGCGGCTTCGCGGCTCGATCAGTTAATTACGTCATGTCATTGCTTACTGTTAGTATGTTTGCTTTAGTTTTTATTTTTAATCTCTTCAAATGCAAATGTTGCTAGATGGAATTCTTCTTATTATAGGCATATATGATAAATTCTTCGATTGGCTGCTAATCCAAATAACTTCGCTTAATTCGGTTAACTATCTACCCGGCACTACAAGACGTCTTATGCCTTGTCATTACTGAATGCTTCTACAAACGATGATATCAAACATAACCATTTTAAAAGATATGAAAAAAAACAGTTGGCTCACCTGGTTTTAAACTACACGCTAGAACAACCTTCCAAGGGAAATCGGATTTTATATGGACCACTTTATTCAAAGATAAAGGTTGAAATAAGTGACGAAATAATAGTACATCGATGATCACGAAAACAGGACTATTGATAGTATGTACAATTGGTATTTTCGTAATATGTACTGGTAGTACAATTTCTTGGACCTTATGTCTCTATATCCAGTAAAAACACTGCCTGCCTATCTCAAAATCATGGCTGTTTCGGCGAAACAATAGTTGAGATTACGTTATCCACGCTTGACTTTAAACCCTTATTATATGTCTTCGATAAAATGTAACATAACCGGATGCGTGATACGTTTAAATTTATGTACTTGACTATCCTTATTAGACGGGATTTCTCTGTATTGGTTTGTCAAAGCGAAGGGTCGACTTAGCCGATTTGTACTAATCTCATCTCGAATATTTATTACGAACCCTTGTTAGCTCTTCATAATCCTAGGTGTTCTCATATCAAATGTATTTATATACTTATGTATTGAAAGGTTCACTGGACAGAGGAAAACTTCAATACATAATGCATAGTCGAATCCGCGAAGTAAAAACTTCATTCGATCCTGCAATACGGCTATACCTACATGCGCAGCGGTATTGTTATGTGTATGCCGGTTCAGGACTCACGCACACAAGTACACAACGTTACCCTTGATTTTGCCAGCTCAAGGTCTCTACCCTCGATGACGCACTGCTCACACCCCTAAACATTCGCATAAGCCCGTCCTACTCTAGAGGTCGGGCAATGCCGAAATTTACCGACCAGGAGCCAGGGTCGATGACCGCCACCAACATACGTATTGGTAAATAAACATTGGTATGGATACCCACCTATTACATAACGAAAATCTATGCGGTGTTTTGATTGCGCGTTGCACCAGGCGTTATGAATTCAGGGATGAATTTAGTTTATAAGAAGCTTTATTTTTAATGTTTAGCATATCTCTACGTTAAACAATTTTACGGGGTTCGAAAGGACTCTGCGCAAAAAATCGGATGTCTATGACTAATATATTTTAAATGATGAATTTAAGAAGTGTAGTATCTGGTTGATTACGATACTTATCAAGAAATAAATAAGAGTAATAGTTTAAGTCATCTCATACATTTATAACGTATAAGTATTCGGTTTTATATAGGCTCTTTTAAGTTAGAGGTACAATCTAAATCTAAACTTTTACGTTAAGTAAGTACATATTTACATATGATAACATATTGATTGAAGCGGTAGGTCGTATTTTATTTATTTTGCATTAGAGATATTCTCAATCGTTAACTGTTTTTCCTAAACTTATAAAGTTAAGTAAAACGAACTTTAAATTTATGACTCTCTTTTAAAAGTGATTCGTACTTGCGAAACTATTAAATAAAAAATTGCTTGGATTTCTTTCCCAGTCTCGTCTCTATTTAAACTAGTGAAGACAAAGAATAAGAGGGGTTGGTTGACATCGAGAAGATTAACTGGCTACTTATCCCGGGCCCTTGTCTTCGATGTGAGCTCGACCTTTGCGACAAATGAGATGGTTGTAATGAGAAAATATATAGAAACATTAGATAAAGGAATACTGAAAATCTGGTTTATGATTAGCTGCAGTTTGAATTTTGTTTTAACGTTTTCAATACGCGTTTACTAAATCGTTGTTTTGTACTAGTTCTTGTATCTCGAACGTATGCTTTGTCAGTTACTTGACAAAATTACAGCACAATTTTGTTTGCGACATAAATTAACTAATTTAGGGACTTCTGTTCCGGGGTGATAATATACACTTTTCTGAAAAAAGGTATTTGAAATTTGTTACATTTATATTAATTTTATATTTGTTATTTGAACGAAATTCAACAAAAAACATTATGATTCTGATTTCTATAATCCTCCATGTATAAATAACAGTATGTCTTAGTCATTTGAGAGTTTCGGGCCTCTCCCGCCACGTTGTTACATGAAGTACGAGGTGGTAGATGGCCAGAACCTCATTCCCTATTCGGTAGAATGTACCAAGGGCCAATAAGGTTCGCTTGAGTCATGAATAATGTAGGCTGGCCCCTTAGGTTCATCCCACAGTCTGTCTTACCTTTCTTGTTTTTAATTCCAGCTACTGAAGTAGGTACTAAGAGAGATTTCGTATTAAATCAGAAGAAAATTTGCAAGAGTTTTGTGCACTTCGCAAAAACCTTTTTTGGAACACTGAAGCACACCTTTGTTGTTAAAATATAAAAAATACCCGCCTAAAGTTTTGTAATGCGCAATACAATGTCGATTTTATCGTATAAGTCGCGCACAAGTTGGAGCCGAAAATGTAATGCATTTTTTAAATGTCCAGTGGTATAAGATTCTCTAATTGATTACATGATTGCGGATTTAAAGCTCTGTTTGGGCGCATGTCATGTGAACCTTATTCATTCTGTAAATTGTTAAAAAAAAATTTACTGACGTGATTATTTTACACTTTGAATTAAGCGGTGTTAATGCGTACTCCAATACTTTTACACATGTGATGTAAGGATAGTATTAAGTTCAGATTTGAATCTGAACTTAATACTAAATTACTATTCTAAGGAATAGTAAATTTTAAGCAGTTTCCTGTAAGATTAAGCAGTAAATATCCAGAGCTAGAACAACTTTCTCACTTGTGAGCCATAGCTTATGTTTCAAGTCACTCGATGGTTACGTAACTAGAATTTATGTGAACTACATGGGTATGCACCTATGCGTAGTCGCACTAAAGTAAATTTATCTAACTTGTCGAAATTACATTTGAAGATCGATCACTTCTCGTTGGGAATTTATACGGCGGAATTAATTACCATCTAACATAGTATAAAGCTTTCGATTTGATTATATACCTATGGAATTGGATACATAATGTTTGACTTAAAAATTGTAATCTAATAATTAAGGTATAATCTTCTATGATCATCCAGGTGATATCACCCGGTCGATAAAGATTAGTTATCTAGAATAGATCACCCCCTTAAAATTGCAAAGGTCCTTATAGTATATAACCGTTTAGGTTCCTCAACATTCTTTTTTATTATCAGTGTTTACACATATTATTTACATTTATTAATTGCCTTTCAATAAAAGTATATATTTATTTATCATTACGTTTTCATTCGTTCGTTTGTAGGCACCAAGGCATCAAGCAACGACGTCGATCGCTTAAATGCGTTATTTGAATATAACGCAAAAAACCTTTTCGCAACAAAGTGCCAGTTGCAATCGTCACAGATGATTGTCGCCGGCGAATCTGCTATCAACAACAAAACTCATTATTGCGGAAAACAAACTGTGTACCAGGGCGATGTCCCGTGGCGTTTGATTACGTGTTGGTAGTCATCGCCGGTGCAACGGGGTGGGTGTTCCCGACCTACCCCCCGGGACCTACGCCAACACTGCACCGATGCGCCCTAGCCATCTAGGTGTCTAGATAGAAGTCTGGAGTTGCACGCACACAGCAGCAGACGTACGCGTGTGTGCGACCGCGTTCCACGTCTGCGCCGTGCGCGATTGTTTGCAAGTTGTTTATGTCGTCGGGATGCACCAATTTGTTTGCTAATGAGGGGTTGAAGACACTTTTATTTTGTTCGTGACTGTTTTATATTCGAACGTAATGCATGGGAGGGAGATTGTCTATAAGATTATTGTAATAAACAAACAGTCGCTAGGAACAGCGCATGATGTATATTTAAAACTATAACCTGTTAACCAATTTACGCATGAATTATATTAATAATGTCGTACATATTTTTTTTAATAAGTTGATATGTGAAAGTTCATTGTAAATCTGGTTTTCTTGTCCTCTCCGACTGAACCCCATCGATAGAAAATAAGTGCAGTGTACTCACATTTTCATAGACAGCTTTTACCATATAAAACTCATTATTAGAGAGTAATTAATACACTGTGATCAATTGATATTAATTAGGTTAGAGCGCATGAAAAGCTTTATAATGTAGTAGGAGAGAAATAAAGGCATAGAATGCATTCTGATATATATTTGCTTGAACTTTTTCCGAACTTTTTCGAATCAGCATTAGGTCCTACATTTATATAGCCTTTTAAAGCAATAAGAATTAGAAGTGAGACGCCAAAGTCTAGTCACCAACCTAACCTAAGCTTACCAAAAGCTGGCGGCTACATGAAAATGCGCTCCGTCTACTGAACACTGCACATATCCATAATATGCAAATGCTATGTCTAGGGTCGTTCTTCATACACATATTAAAGTTATTGTATTTTATTATTGTTATGTAGTATATTTCTCCTTAATAATAAAAGCTATCAATATTCATTACTGAAGTTCCTAAACATTTTGTTGCGATAAAAACAAATAGCGACCGCCGATAATCAGGCTCAAGCAACCCTGCCCACCGGACCTATCCCAACACAGTGCACAAACTCCACCGTCTAGGCATGTGTTCTATGCACTAGACACACAGCCGTAGTATGCAGTTCAATTATGCGATTGCGGGGTGGCGGGCGCTGCCGCGTATTTTGTAGAGTCCGTATTCGACGTGATACGGTATTGTTGTGTGCTTTAAAAGCATCACGCGGCAGTTGTTTTATTATTATAAAATCGGTACAGCGTGCACTTTATTAATTTCCAGCATTGGTTTGTCTATATTTAATAATTGACATGGAACAATGAAAAAGAAAAGGATATTATCATTAAAGTATTCATTTATAGTAACGTTAACCAAATAACAGATAAAGCTCTTAAAATTTTACGTTTTATTCCATTTATGTCATTGTAGAGACACTCTTTTCAAAACTTTTTACTGTAGAGTTTTTTTTATAACAATTTATAAACATAAATAGTCTAAACCACAATGTATTTATTAATTATTGAAATTATTTTCGGTATGTTTATTATATGTTGTTATTAGGCTCCGATATACTTCCTTTACGATAATCCTCATTTCTGTTACAATACGAAACAAGAAAAAGTAAGGAAAATAGCGCCATCTACCGGCGAGCGGCTACATTAGAAGTACTGTTGCGCCTCGACAGAGTGCTCTAGTGATTTTGAACTGAAGAATGAACTGCGAACTCAAGTCTTATATTAGTAAAGCCAATTAAAACTAAATAATGATTCTTAGATATAAGAAACATTATAAGTTATGTTATTTAAAAAAATACAATACACTAATTATTCATATAAATGGCAACTATGTATAAATATATCTGCTTAGCTAGCTACCAACTTAACCCTCACTGCCATTAATAAATAATTTACAATCATCGTATTGATTTAACTATAAATATATTTTCCAAACTTTTAAAAGGTCAACGATTTGGTTTGAGGTGAGTCAAGCGAATTAGAACGTTGCATTATTTGCGCTGTGCCAAAACTGGAGCATTCCAAGAAGTATCCTACCCTAGGATAGGAGAGCGCCGAATGATGACTAATTATTTTTGGGCACGTTGCCAGACCAAATTCTGAATATAGGGCATCGTCAACGACTTCCATACAAACAGTTCTAAAGGTTAGCTAACGAAATTATTGTATTTGGAAAATGCTCAGCTGGACTGGGATTGGGTGTTTTAATTAGTCCATAAAATTTTGTGCATTATCAAATTATAATATATTTTACTTTATAAACAAAATCTATGAAATTATTTCAATTATATTACTAGTCGAATTATTCTATGTACTTATAAAAATAATGAAAGTTAGTTCTAGTCAATTATGCTTGATATTCCCTATCAATTAAGTTTATGGATATAATTTATTAAATATTTAATTTTTAGTCGTAAACTTCAATCTAAGGTACCTACGTTATATTTATGGAAATCATATTAATTTATAATAATTCATTATTTTTTAAATACAAGAATATTCTAAGTTTTAACACCCATGAACTACAAAGGCTTAATCAAAGAGGGTTGCGCCTTTATGCATAGTACGTAGTTCTCTTAGAGTATCCGTTTTCAGGGTCTATAGTAGTGCCGTTGCGTGTTGCACGTCTCCGTACAATGTGTAGTACCCCGGACAGGGCCTTTGGTAATCCAAAACCGATTTGTCAAGATAACCCAATTTCCACGGGAGTGTGTGCTAAGAGCACCAACCGAGTCTTTGCACAGCACTTGAATAAACATCGGACAGATTATGTTGCGCGTTCACAATATCGCTATGATAGTGGATTCTGGAAAACTAGATTTGTTTATGTTGTGTTGAAATGTTTCCTGTTGAAATGTGGGCTATGTTACACGATTGACCTGCGATGTTTGGTGTCAATAAGGAATTTATGAGTATATTATTTAGAAAAATATATTGTAATTGTTTGTTTTCGAATGTGCTTACGAGTAACTCTTGTGTATTGTATGAGTGGATACAATACACAGAGATCACGACAAATCTAAAAACAAAGTAAACTTGTATAGTAAAACAACAACTGCATTCTCATTTAAATACAAAATTCTGTCATCTTCAGCTCATTAAATTTCCCCACCAAGAGGCACCAGCCCGTTAAGGGTGTATAGGGTAGGCCTCAGTCGTCCACGCGGGCCCAATGCGGATTAGCTGACTTCACCCACAACCTTTAATTGTCTTCGCAAGCGTGCGCAGGTTGCCACACGATATTTTCGTTCTCCATAAGAGCGTCGGATAAACGTATATAATTTCGAAAATTCAAAAACATATTGGTTCATGACGAGATTTGAACCTGCACCCTCCAGATCTGGAGGCAACAGTGCACAACAATGAGTCACCGACGCTCTACAAACACAAATAAAATTCTATAAACGATAAAATGGCAAATGTACTTAAACTCAAATGTAATGTTTAATTACCATTATGTTAAATAATAGTTATATATTATCAAACAAAATCTCCACAGTCATATGAACAATTTGAAAATAAAACCAGACGTTCTTTTAAATTAGGTTACTTATTTGACATCCCATTTGGTGTTATGATTGAGACGTCGGCTACTACACCAAGGGTTCCGGGTTTGATACCGGAACCCTTCCCTTCCCGGAACACTACACACATTTTTGTGCATGACCATGTCTGTTTGTATTGGTCTGGGTGTTTCAATGTATAATATGTATGTATTTACAAAAATAGGTATTAAAGAATGTTTATCCGTTTTTTGAGAACCCATATCACGAGCTAATGTTTAGTGTGTGGCTAGATACTGTTGTGCGTATGTCAGTGGATATTTATTTATCGTACATAAAGCGGAAGACCGGGATATCTGGCGCAAAATGGGGGAGATCTATGTCCAGCAGTGGACTGCGATAGGTTGAATAGAAGTACATAATAATTGCATGAATACCATATGATACGCGTTATTCTGATTAAAATAAGTATTTAATTTGCAAATCAACAAATATAAACGAAATTGAACCGTTTTTTAACTTATCATATATATCTGTTGAAAAGCATAACTACTTGTCGCATTGTGTATTTAATCACTAACACTAAAAATAAACCAATGATAAAATTATTTTGTTTATATCAAGTTATCAACTTCTGTGTTCTGTCTGCTGATTTCTTATCAACGCCTCAATTCCTTAGCTAATTCGCTTAATGATTTAATGTATGGCTTTCTAGGATCTTTTTACGATTATTGATGACTACTAAACTGGCAATCTCATGTTAACCTGTCCCTTTTAGGACATTAGCTATCTTTTGGCATATATTTCTCAACCAATTTTTCTTTTTATATTGTTTTTTATTAACAATGCATATGGCACGGCTGTGTTTTGATTTCAAAGTTTTCAGTTTATGCTGACACCATTAATGAATTGTCGACGATGTCATTTTAGTAACGTGAATAATTGCGCGCAATACATTGATAATGTGATGATACACACAATTTGGAGCCGTAATGAGGTTACTCAAGTTCACAGAGTTCTAGGACAGTCTGTCGCAAGTTTGGGCCGGCACTTAACGTTATCAAGATTTCTTGTAGGTATCAAGTGTATTGTCACATTAGTAATGTATTAATATCATATCTTACGGCGCAAAAAATAAAGACTATATTTGCTTAAAAATGCATGTGAATGCCGCCTAATTCTTATCGATAGCAAGTAACCTCTTTACCGAATATTGGCCTAGACAGTGTTTACTCGTTTCCTGCAATAACAAAAGACTTAATGTATATTTAAGGAAGGTTGCTATACACAAACAATGGATTATTGGTGTGCTTTCAATTCTTATCTTTATTTGTAATTATTTTTTACAGAGATAATGAAAACTTTTTTCTGCATATAACTGATGACTAATGGAATAGCCAATATTAGTCAAACCATTCCATTTGAATGGGCGGCAATTTGATGGGGATTAACTCATTTCATTTATTTTGTTTAAATCATTGAACCCCCTTAATATAAAACCCCAGTGTATTTTTTTTAAGGAAACCGTGTTTCAGCTGTCCTTACAGAACACTTATGAATGTCAATTGAAGCTACCACTGGTTCGGCAGGTAGTTTTCCACTGAGAAGAAACCAGAAAGAAACTCAGAAGAAATTGTGTTTAATACAAAATCATTTGTAATCAAAATATAAAAAAAATATATTTACAATTTTTATTATATTAAGTATTGGTAAAAATATAATAATCTACAAAAGTACTATTAAGCATTTAAGTATTATATAAATTTAAATAGATGATAACAAAAAAAAACAAAAGTAGTGCAGGCGTGGAGATTAACATGTCCATGAGTTTTTATCATTTATATAATCTTCAATACTATAGTAAGCTTTTTTTTATTAAAATCGACTTTACATGAGACTTAAACTTATGCAACAATCAATTACATTTGTGGTAGCTTATTAAATATTTTAATCCCACAAACGAGTTCCTTTAGGGATCATAACATGAACACATCATTTAAATTTGAATACAGCGGGGACTGCTGTAAATGATTATAAATGTTATATAGTATTTATAGTTAGTAATATGTATTACTTTTCATCTCATGGGCACTGAATAGGAATCACGTTGTTGCTACTGGCTAATGATCCAAAACCATCAAAGGGAAAGTACTTAATGTAATTGAAATGTCCGATTTCACATACAAACAACAACCTTCCCTACAAAAAAATGACATGAATTAATTGGCAACTGACGTCTGTAGTTGGTAGACCACCCATTGGAAGATGGAGATCGCAGTTATGTATTACCTAACTTGTGACGTCACTATGTTAAGTCATGGCATCGAAGGATACACAACAGCACTACTGTAGTAATGGAAATAAGTAAAAGTGAATTACTCATGTAGGAGTTCCTTACAAATGGTTTCTCATGACATTTGCGTTTCTGACCAAAACATTATTTGACAATGCATAAATATTAAATACACGTGACTGTCCCGTTCTTTTTATTAGTAACGAACCCTAGAACGTGTAATAGAAATAGAAAATATGCACATGTGTGCGTCAGTGCAACCGATGTTGTTGTGTGCGCAATAAATACTATGTGTATCCCTCTCTTTCCTTCTCGACATTTCACTGATAGCTGTGGCCTCGTCTAGTAGCATCTAATGCTGGCGTTAGTCTGTTTACACGCGCCTTGTTTTGTGTTCAAGTAACTCGACCGTTAGGATATGCGTTTGCGGAAAGTATGGTTTAGCAAGCACAATAGCGATTGTTGTTTCTTAGACAATCGTAACTTTGTCACAAATATTTAGGAGATTAACGAACTTTTTGAATTAAGTGTAACTTGTAAATTACCATATAAATTATCATCATTGCGGATACACGCCACCTCAACAAGCCATCGGTTGGTTTCCTAGGCTTTTCTTAGAATATATATCGGTTGCCTTAACATCTTTATCCTAACCTTTACATACAATTTTAAAATATTCCCGGATATCAAACGTTACAAAATGGTCAGACAAATCCTCAACTCTATAAAAGTGCTTATTCCGCAGAAAATAAAGGAATAAAAAGGGCAAAATAAATATGAAGAACGTCATGGCGGTAAGCCCGCAATGACGTTCTTCATTGAAGGCTTTCGGACTGTAATCAAATTTTCTTTTCTTAAGGTCGACTTAAGAGCATTATCATAATCACCAAACATAGCTTTTTTAACAGACAGCTCGCTGAAATACGAGTTCTGGAGTGGAGACGTATTTTGGAAAACTTAACGTAGAACGCCCTCAATCTGATGAACGAACGAATGGGAAACGTCGTCGTCGAATGTATCTATCTATCTATTATTATATATAAAAAAGCCGCAATAATTTGGATAGAAATTAGTACTCATTTTTATATACTTACAAGTAAAGAGAAATTCGCTGTGAGTCTAACCTATTGTGATAAATGAAATACTCGTATAAATTATATAGGCTAGGCATCTTCACACTTCAATTGTGTCAAAGAACTGTTTGAGCAGATGTTCGATTTCGGCGTTTATTTTACGGTCACTGGCACGGTTATTAGGTTTATGCGGAAAACGTTAATTGCTTTGTTTAATCGTGTTTGTTTGGTTTGTTTCAGGTGAGTGTATTACGGTCTGGTTTGCCGGTGGTGGCATGTAAGCTAAAATTGTATTTTTAAATAATTATCTAGACCATGAATAATAAGCATAAAATTTGGAATATTGCCACTAGTAGGGTTGAGAAGTAAATATTTTTCTGAGAATTTTATTGAAGACGCAAAAAGTATGAATTGTTTTTTGCATTTATGATATTTGTGACTTCTTGGGGGGTTACCGCTATCGCTTAAAACAATATTACTATAATGATACTTGTACGTCGGTATTTTTGTGCCAGAACAGAAAAATATTGTAATACTGTATTAAGAGACGGCGGTAAGTCCTCAGATCGCCACGTAGTTAACTCGTAGCGTTTCTACGAACGTAGCAATTCGTAGCATTACGTTACATATTTTTCCTTTCTTACTGTTTTTGTGTCTTGTATATTTTTATTATTTCTTTCTATCTTTTTAACTTATTCTACACTATAAATGCTGATATAAACTAAAATTTCATAGAATCTTCACAACCGTTACGTAAATGTAACAAGATCGACTTCAGCTTCACAAACGGATACACCTAATATGGAATTCTTAAACCGCTTGGTAATTAAAAGTTATATAAGCATATATGTAATATATTAACATCACCATTATAAATCTTATTTCAATGACATAAGAACTAACTTTGTTGATATTGTTATGCATGTAATAGGAGCGATTGTGCTATTTGATCTCAGTTCAACAAACTATTAGATTGACACATGATAGTGTTATTCACAAAAATCTGATTTTACGTTGATGTTAGATTTTTTGAATTAGACTCAATTTATGTCATATTTTGATGTGTAAAGCTTTTGCAATTCCATATGCGGCTAGCATTCTAAGAAAAACCGCCTTTTTACAGGTTTACAAAATGAATCAGTGAAAATTTTGTGTTTCTCTGAAAATTACAATTTTTGTTTTAAAGACGAGTGTTAATTGTAATTTTCTAGGTAATTGTACTCTGTTGTAGGTATCAGGAAAATAGATCAGTATTTTGAAAGTGTAAAGGAAAACAGATGGAAATGTTTGCAGAGGTTTTCCCATAGTCGAGTCTGCTTGCTCGACAAACGCGCCTAACGTCCCTGTAGCGAGTGTTGACTGAGCCGGAGTGTTGACCGGTATGTAGGTTACATTGCGAACCGGCGAGCGCTGCCTCCCCCCTCGCCGCCGCACCCCGCCCCGCACCACGCATCTACCCATGATCGGTGCACTTTTGAACAAATGTCAAATGCACTACGCGGGGCGGGCGGCCATGCATTTTTGATAGAAAACAGTTGACAACCGTCAAAAGCAGGTGACGTGGTATTCTTTTTTTTTATCATTTCAGCTAGTCATTATATTGTATATATTTTGTGTTTCGCGTCTTCTTTCATTCTACGTACTACAATTCAATGGAATGATCTGCCTGTCTGTGTTTCCGGCCACATGCAACCCTGTGGCATTCAAAAAACGAATGAATAGACTTTGTCTAAGCAAGCACGCTCCGCCTTAGAGCATGTCTTTTCCGCTAGGATAGTATGTGCTCAAGAGCAAGCCCATCTAAAATAATAAAATATAACGGCTTAATCTCGCCATATCCATGCTGTGTAGGGAAAATGAAGCTTATTATTACGATTTTATTGTCAATATAATACTAATAATAAAGTTCGGGATCTATATCTTTTAAGTACTAGTGTAAAACATTTTTGATAATAATGCTCAAATTGTGAAAATGCACAAGTTTAAACCTTTGAGCGCCAAAGCCTTAAGGCGCCAGACACAAATTTTCTGGATTACTGGCATTCAACTTAAAAATTATTCTCTATCTGCTAACAATGCACTCACATGAGTAAAGCTAACTTACTAGCTTTTACTTTTATAGAGAAATCACAATATTGCCAAATATGACTTTATAGAAACAAAAGCCATACTAATTATATCCTGATTTGGAAATGTCGCATGAAACCAAACACCACAACTATATTTACATTTGCCCCCTACAGCTATAGCATAAAAAAACACTTTTGACCTCGTCAATATTGTAAAATTAAAAATACCGCAAAACCTTTGTTAATTTTAACAAGTACTGACACACATGTGAATTTGACTTCATGCGTGATGCGTCAGTAAACCATTGACCTAGAAAATTGGAAACTTTCGTTTGAATATTCAAAACGTTAATTTCTGGTACAACGTTTGTAACAATGTCGTGCCCTTGTCTTTCAAATGTTGGGGGTGATGTAAGCCGACCCACCAACCAACCGTTGGGCTCACCATATTTTTTCTGATGGAATTTTTGCTGTTTGTCAGTAATGGCCTTCACCGTTGTTCGGAAATCAACCTTAATACAAATCCTTTAGATGCCAAAATAAATTGCGGCTTTTCAAAGCACGTGGTTTTTGTTTAAATTACTACGTCTAAGATCCATCTGGTGTAATGGCTGACGTCTCAGCCGATAAGGGTTCAGGGTTCGATCCCCGGGCAGTTGTAAACATTTGTGTGCATGAACATGTATATTTACAAAAAAAGTATATGAATACTTTTATCCGTTGTTTAATACCCGTAATACAAGCTTCACGATTAACTTAGGGCTAGATGGCGCTGTGAGTGTGAGAATGAGTGGATATTTGAATGAAATATCCCTCTAGTTGCAGTAGTCCGGTTGTTAGTTCGGTTGACCGGACTACTGCAACTTTTTAGTTGCAATAGTCCGGTTCGAACTGATCACCGGACTATTGCTACTTATTTAGTAGTAACAGTTCGGTTAATAATCACATTTTTTTTATAAATCCGGTCAACCGAACTAACAACCGGACTATTGCAACTAGAGGGAAATATCAATAATCATACAGATTATAGTGTACTTGCTAACTTGTGAGGTAATGAAATAAAAGTCAAGATTTGGTTTCGAATTATTAATGGTGTTTTAGTGGACAATGCCCATATACTACATATTAGGCTAAAAGGGGTCCTAATCAACACTTAACTGGACAAAAGCCAACCATAGGCTCATGGTACATCCTGTTGAACAAAAAACGAGGTGTTGGCCCTTTGCCAGCGCGCACTGGGCCAGTGGTGGATAACGGTGTAAGCCCTTCATCAATGAAAGAAGAAACCTAAGTTCAAGAGTGAACTAGAACAATGGTATGATATACTTATTTCCTGATACAAATATACCCCTCTCTCTTCAACCTATCGCAGTCCACTGCTGCACATAAGTCGCCCTCAATTTGCTACTCTCTACGCTACGCTTGCCAAGACGCCTTAAAATATACCCCTCATCATTCCTTTGCCCTTATCCCATTATTTGGGGTCGCTGCAGTAAGTTTTTTCTTCCATTCGTCTGTATCAGCTGTGTCATCACGCATCCCCCCTTCAAACTCATATCCATCTTTACACAATCCATCCATCTTTTCTTTGGTCAAGCTCTTTTTACGTATCCATCCACATGCAGATTCAACACTTGCTTCGCCATTCATCCCTCATCATGACATGTCCATACCAAGCTAATCGATTTCCTCTCAACTTTTCAGTCACTGGTGACACTTTCAGGCTTCCTCTTACATACTCATTTCGTATCCTATCCATTCTCGTAACACCACACATCCATCTCAACATTTTCATTTCGTTTGCATGCAATCGTCTTTCGTCATTCTCCTTATCAGCCCAACACTCAGATCTGTGCACAGTTTTGCAGAAAGCATAGTTTTTGTTATAACGTGTACTTTTTGAATAAAGAAATAATATAAAAATGTTGTAAATTATTCTTCACTGCCACTCTGTCATAGTAGGGCGTATCACTTACTCATCAGATGGGCGTCCTGATGTTCCTGTACATTATATATATAGCCAATATTCTTCTTACACACAGCTTAGCTATCATTGAAACTGAACTTGCTACTACTTAGAATTCCGGCACAAAACTAGGTAAGTCTTCAATAAAGAATACGACGAATAAATATTTGGCAACGTAAATGTGCGCGGTGAGGGACGTCGTTGTATACGACCACTGCTAAAGAGCGGTGGGCCTACGTATTATATTTATATCATCCGCCCCAGTCAGTAGGGCAAGTTCGGTAGCTCTCTTTAAACTCCCAGTAAAATTCGGACAAGTTCGCACTCTAGACCGTGACCTCGATAAACGAATTTGCAAAATGAACATTGTGATGTCGAGCATGATACTTTCGATCCGACACGTTGCTAGTCAATGTCACGATCTATGTTATTTTGGTTACGATTTAGTACTCCAAGGGTTCGAAGCTATATTTAGAAGCTTATTAGACATTTCTTTGTAACTTGCAGAACCACGTTACAAAAAAATATTTTATTTTAAAATCCTATTCAACCTATCGCAGTCCACTGCTGGACATAGGTCTCCCCCATTTTGCGCCAGATATCCCGGTCCTCCGCTTTCCTCATCCAGCCTTCACCAGCGACCTTTCGCAAGTCGTCGGTCCATCGGGCCGGAGGGCGTCCTACGCTACGCTTGCCGAGACGCGGTCTCCACTCCAGAACTCGTCTGCTCCCAACGGCCATCGGTTCTGCGACATAAGTGACCAGCCCACTGTCACTTCAACTTGCTGAAGTGGCAGTGGGCTGGTCACTTATGTTTTTAAAATAATCATTCCCTATTTTTGTAAATATTAGTTATCTATTTATAATATAATAAATATATATCATAATAAATAATGTAATCATAATCATAGTTTCCATCATACCATTGAACTTTTTCTTAAAAAAATAGTCAGAGATCACTTCTTCGACATTCATTAAAAATCATACCTTAATTTATATCCTTAATTACTAATCAAACACATAAAAATATTCTAGTAATTCTAGTAATTAATAAAATGACTATATATAATATTATTATTTAATCGTATTAATATGAAAAAATATTATTTTTAATTAATCCTGACTATACATGTAAAGTAAATCAGATTAACTTTCATATATTTTTTGGGTTTTTGTGTTGATATCACTTTGCCTTCAAACGGTATCACACACAAATATGATAAGCACATGACCATCAAATTAGGAGATCGACAACCGACCGTGACACTGTTTGTTTTATCTTAGTCTAAAAACTAAAGGATTTTCGCGATAAGATGACACAGAAAGGGTTACAAAGAGAAACCGTAATAACAGTTGTGTGCGAGTCGCTTTGTTTGGTTATCAGTGATACGCATTGTAAAATAATTATTTTTAAAAATAAGTATAAGTTTTTTAAGTTTATGAAAATATAAGAAAATTGGCCTTATTTGCACGTTGCTATGCATTAACGTGTCTATTTGTATTGGTGTTAAATGTATGATATTTTATTTTATTTTAAAACAAAAAGTATGCAGGTATGCTTTTCGATGGATGAACGTTGGATGACATTTAATAAAACATTCACAAAATAAAGAAAAAAGACACAAAATGTATAATAAATGGATAAATAATATTTCTAAAAAAAACTTTTTAGTACGAACATTTGACCGTTATAATCAGTACAATATAAGTTTAGAGAACTTACTGTCAATTGTATCTACATAATTTTTCTGAATTAATTCAGTATCGTGTTATCTTGGTATCGAGAAATACAGGTTTACCTTGTATTTCGCAAGAGTCGCTACATAATTCCTAGATTAATTATGCTTATGTTGACTAACAGGAAGGTTTGACATAGCGATTCTGATGCTAAGTGAAAGTGTAGTCGCTGCAGTCGCCAAGGTTTTGACGTCTGCATTCATTTGCTTGCAATTAATAGGTAATCTGCACCTTAGCTTTTTGCTTGAAACACAGTTTATTTAAAAACTTATTTATATTTCACAAACAATAGCATGAAGGGATATTTTCACCAACAGTTCAATATCTTCCTCAATATAAATCGTCATCATCCATAGAGTCCACCGATGAACTTCAACCTCCTTAATTTATTCAAGGAATTACAGTTTTTAATTAGTGTGCTTTGAAGACGGTAGGTGGTATTTACTAAGTATTATCCTGACGACGACTTGCGAAAGGTCGCTGGTGGAGGCTGGATGAGGAAAGCGGAGGACCGGGATATCTGGCGCGAAATGGGGGAGACCTATGTCCAGCAGTGGACTGTGATAGGTTGAATAGGATACTAAGTATTATAATAACTTTAAATTGGAAATTTGTTATTTGAATTTGGATTCCTACCTGTATTGTTGTAAGTGTGGAAATGGAAAGTTTATTTTGACTTTTTCAATCCAAAATAAACTTTAAAAATGGTATCTTTGAATTACTCCTCTTTAATGTTATAACAATGCACGTTTGTAGTAATATATGGATTTAAAGCGATAGCTTCATTAATAAAAGCTTAAATTAACAACTTTGTTTGGATCGTGGCCAGCGACGTTTTCGTGCAATTCACAAAATGGTGTACAATGATTTCTCCTCATTACTATAAATTACCACTACAAAGTGAAAACAAAGACTCACTTTCTAAAGTGTAAGCCAAATGTGTTTCAGTCTCGTTGGATCTCGTGCGGACGATAGATCATCCGAAAACTTTAATGGATGCGGAAGTGTTGCGCTTATGGCAACCATTTTGAAGTACCTTGTGCGAGACTTCAAATAGCAGCACTTGTATTTCCTTAACCTCTTTACAAACAGCTCAACTTTAGATAACATAACTAACCTATTCTACGTCGGTATTGTCAAGTTAATGTACTTGAATTCATAAAAATCCATGAACCCAGCACAAATGTTCATAATCATCATACACACACCCACGACCTTTTGGTATGGTAGCCAGGGTCTTTGTCATTATTACCTCTACCGTTTTTTTACTTATAAGCGGTAAACCGACTAACACAACATTTGGATTTGGTAGATTAGTATCATTATTATGCAATAATTAGATGACCCATGTGGTGTTATTAGTTGAGATGCCGGCTTTTTCACCTAGGGGTTAGAGATCGACATACTAATAATTATTCAAGTATGACCCGAAAACTACGTTTAAGGCCTAAATACTAAAGATGAAATTAACGTCATCGCGTCTTTTATGAGGAAATATATACTGTGTAAATTTTTTATCATTGGTATCTAATCGACCTATTATTATACTCATATAATGGAACGTTTTTATGACAACCTTATACTAAATAGATTTATCATAAATGTTTTTTAAAATGAATGATTGACAAATATTTTTTTGCATTGCATTGAGCATGTAAAGCTCGTACTACTTCATTCATTGCATTTTTTTATATACATACTATAAGAAACACTCAGAACAATACAAGCAAATGCGTTAATACACACAAAGGGTTTACGAACAGCCAACCTGGAACTCTCTTTTTAGCTAAATCAGTCGTTACTTCATGATAAAGATTCGGGCAGACATATATTTACTGTAATAAATACTTTTTTTATACTAACTAGTCTGATTAAATTCTCTCAATTACCAATACTTCATTCATGTATAATAATATAACTAGGCAATATAACAATGACCTATTTGAAATAAGACACCAAGAGCCAGGAAATGTAAAACTTATTTTTTCATTTTGAATGGACGTTGTGGTTTGCTGATTGCCTTCACAGTTTTACCAAAAAGTCGTGGAAAACATGGTGTCCTAATGAACCCGTGTGTGAGAATATCACTTCGTTATCTAGGATTGCAGTACATCATAACAGGTTAATAATAAAATGAGTACGTGCTTGCGCCGCGCAGTCTTCTTGTGTTAAGGCCATCTGCGCTAAGGTTACCACAGCGACTCTAATGCGTTCAGTGTACTCTGTTGACTTTTTAGCATAGATTTATAGATACATATAAGCATGACTATATCCTCTACGAAAAATCTGTATTGAAAAATATATTCATAGAATTTTGTTACTATAAGAAGGCCTTGATTGATGGTAATCATCACTACTTATCACATGTGATCAATAGCTTTTCTCGGAACCGTTGTGAAATAGGCTATTAATTGGCGAAACTCTTCTCAAGATACTTGCCCCGCTACAGTATCTTCAGAAAAATGGTGGTGATGAGCCCCGATAACAACCTTAGAGGTTCTGATATGGAAACGAGGATTTTTAAAGAAAAATATCAAAGGACGATTCAAGGCTAATGTATTAATTGATTGATTGATTTAGTTACTCACAGTAGTCTAAAATAAGAATTTTAATACTTCAACACAATTTGAAGTAGATATATCTATCATTTTTAATGCATTATGTTAACATTTCTAAGGTCTAGGAATTAAGATTTAAATGGCAATTCCGAAACATAGTAGAAATTTAATAACTTAACAAGCAAAAAATATCAATTTGAATATTGTTGTGTTATTCATGACTATGATTGTAGGTGAATGTAATCAGATGCATCGTCATGTCAAGCTAATTACATGAACTGAATTCCAATATGAAACTTCAATCATCTAGTTACTCAATATAATTCCAAAGACAGTTTCAGGAAGAGAATTTGATATTGAGCCAAACGCATGTGACATAGATCTTGATTCCTGAGCCCCTTTTTAGAATTATTTTAAACTGGCACGTTTGTGTCTGACTCAAAAAGCAGACGTGTTTCACACGCGTAGCGGGAGCAGGTTTGCAAGCGTATGTAAATATACAGTGATAAATTACGTACTATCCAAGCAGGGCTATATCGATCACCCCAGTCCTCTACGGATATCCTCCTCGGATTACTTATCGCATAGGGAAATACCTAACATAGTCCTCTCCATGGCATGCTGAGCAACCATAACCCTGTTAAGAGGCCCTTAGACAGCAACCACGTTTCGCTTCGTTATAACTGGCATCGACACTGGTCAAGAACTTCGTTGAGACAGTGAAAGACGAAGACCTCCTCAAACTTTCCGAACGCTGCTCATCCTAAGTGAATTCGTCGAGGAAAACTGCTTTTTCGATTTGAACCTACGTATTAGATTACTGTAATAAAAATCACTAGTATCAATGAAATACAAAAAAGAGAATTATAANTTTGATAGAAAACAGTTGACAACGTCAAAAGCAGGTGACGTGGTATTCTTTTTTTTATCATTTCAGCTAGTCATTATATTGTATATATTTTGTGTTTCGCGTCTTCTTTCATTCTACGTACTACAATCAATGGAATGATCTGCCTGTCTGTGTTTCCGGCACATGCAACCCTGTGGCATTCAAAAAACGAATGAATAGACTTTGTCTAAGCAAGCACGCTCCGCCTTAGAGCATGTCTTTTCCGCTAGGATAGTCTGTGCTCAAGAGCAAGCCCATCTAAAATAATAAAATATTACGGCTTAATCTCGCCATATCCATGCTGTGTAGGGAAAATGAAGCTTATTATTACGATTTATTGTCAATATAATACTAATAATAAGTTCGGGATCTATATCTTTAAGTACTAGTGTAAAACATTTTTGATAATAATGCTCAAATTGTGAAAATGCACAAGTTTAAACCTTTGAGCGCCAAAGCCTTAAGGCGCCAGACACAAATTTTCTGGATTACTGGCATTCAACTTAAAAATTATTCTCTATCTGCTAACAATGCACTCACATGAGCAAAGCTAACTTACTAGCTTTTACTATTATAGAGAAATCACAATATTGCCAAATATGACTTTATAGAAACAAAAGCCATACTAATTATATCCTGATTTGGAAATGTCGCATGAAACCAAACACCACAACTATATTTACATTTGCCCCCTACAGCTATAGCATAAAAAAACACTTTTGACCTCGTCAATATTGTTAAAATTAAAAATACCGCAAAACCTTTGTTAATTTTAACAAGTACTGACACACATGTGAATTTGACTTCATGCGTGATGCGTCAGTAAACCATTGACCTAGAAAATTGGAAACTTTCGTTTGAATATTCAAAACGTTAATTTCTGGTACAACGTTTGTAACAATGTCGTGCCCTTGTCTTTCAAATGTTGGGGGTGATGTAAGCCGACCCACCAACCGTTGGGCTCACCTTATTTTTTCTGATGGAATTTTTGCTGTTTGTCAGTAATGGCCTTCACCGTTGTTCGGAAATCAACTTTAATACAAACCCTTTAGATGCCAAAATAAATTGCGGCTTTTCAAAGCACGTGGTTTTTGTTTAAATTACTACGTCTAAGATCCATCTGGTGTAATGGCTGACGTCTCAGCCGATAAGGGTTCAGGGTTCGATCCCCGGGCAGTTGTAAACATTTGTGTGCATGAACATGTATATTTACAAAAAAAGTATATGAATACTTTTATCCGTTGTTTAATACCCGTAATACAAGCTTCACGATTAACTTAGGGCTAGATGGCGCTGTGAGTGTGAGAATGAGTGGATATTTGAATGAAATATCCCTCTAGTTGCAGTAGTCCGGTTGTTAGTTCGGTTGACCGGACTACTGCAACTTTTTAGTTGCAATAGTCCGGTTCGAACTGATCACCGGACTATTGCTACTTATTTAGTAGTAACAGTTCGGTTAATAATCACATTTTTTTTATAAATCCGGTCAACCAAACTAACAACCGGACTACTGCAACTAGAGGGAAATATCAATAATCATACAGATTATAGTGTACTTGCTAACTTGTGAGGTAATGAAATAAAAGTCAAGATTTGGTTTCGAATTATTAATGGTGTTTTAGTGGACAATGCCCATATACTACATATTAGGCTAAAAGGGGTCCTAATCAACACTTAACTGGACAAAAGCCAACCATAGGCTCATGGTACATCCTGTTGAACAAAAAACGAGGTGTTGGCCCTTTGCCAGCGCGCACTGGGCCAGTGGTGGATAACGGTGTAAGCCCTTCATCGATGAAAGAAGAAACCTAAGTTCAAGAGTGAACTAGAACAATGGTATGATATACTTATTTCCTGATACAAATATACCCCTCTCTCTTCAACCTATCGCAGTCCACTGCTGCACATAAGTCGCCTCAATTTGCTACTCTCTACGCTACGCTTGCCAAGACGCCTTAAAATATACCCCTCATCATTCCTTTGCCCATTATTTGGGGTCGCTGCAGTAAGTTTTTTCTTCCATTCGTCTGTATCAGCTGTGTCATTCACGCATCCCCCCTTCAAACTCATATCCATCTTTACACAATCCATCCATCTTTTCTTTGGTCAACCTCTTTTTACGTATCCATCCACATGCAGATTCAACACTTGCTTCGCCATTCATCCCTCATCATGACATGTCCATACCAAGCTAATCGATTTCCTCTCAACTTTTCAGTCACTGGTGACACTTCCAGGCTTCCTCTTACATACTCATTTCGTATCCTATCCATTCTCGTAACACCACACATCCATCTCAACATTTTCATTTCGTTTGCATGCAATCGTCTTTCGTCATTCTCCTTATCAGCCCAACACTCAGATCTGTGCACAGTTTTGCAGAAAGCATAGTTTTTGTTATAACGTGTACTTTTTGAATAAAGAAATAATATAAAAATGTTGTAAATTATTCTTCACTGCCACTCTGTCATAGTAGGGCGTATCACTTACTCATCAGATGGGCGTCCTGATGTTCCTGTACATTATATATATAGCCAATATTCTTCTTACACACAGCTTAGCTATCATTGAAACTGAACTTGCTACTACTTAGAATACCGGCACAAAACTAGGTAAGTCTTCAATAAAGAATACGACGAATAAATATTTGGCAACGTAAATGTGCGCGGTGAGGGACGTCGTTGTATACGACCACTGCTAAAGAGCGGTGGGCCTACGTATTATATTTATATCATCCGCCCCAGTCAGTAGGGCAAGTTCGGTAGCTCTCTTTAAACTCCCAGTAAAATTCGGACAAGTTCGCACTCTAGACCGTGACCTCGATAAACGAATTTGCAAAATGAACATTGTGATGTCGAGCATGATACTTTCGATCCGACACGTTGCTAGTCAATGTCACGATCTATGTTATTTTGGTTACGATTTAGTACTCCAAGGGTTCGAAGCTATATTTAGAAGCTTATTAGACATTTCTTTGTAACTTGCAGAACCACGTTACAAAAAAATATTTTATTTTAAAATCCTATTCAACCTATCGCAGTCCACTGCTGGACATAGGTCTCCCCCATTTTGCGCCAGATATCCCGGTCCTCCGCTTTCCTCATCCAGCCTTCACCAGCGACCTTTCGCAAGTCGTCGGTCCATCGGGCCGGAGGGCGTCCTACGCTACGCTTGCCGAGACGCGGTCTCCACTCCAGAACTCGTCTGCTCCAACGGCCATCGGTTCTGCGACATAAGTGACCAGCCCACTGTCACTTCAACTTGCTGAAGTGGCAGTGGGCTGGTCACTTATGTTTTTAAAATAATCATTCCCTATTTTTGTAAATATTAGTTATCTATTTATAATATAATAAATAATATAATCATAATAAATAATGTAATCAATAATCATAGTTTCCATCATACCATTGAACTTTTTCTTAAAAAAATAGTCAGAGATCACTTCTTCGACATTCATTAAAAATCATACCTTAATTTATATCCTTAATTACTAATCAAACACATAAAAATATTCTAGTAATTCTAGTAATTAATAAAATGACTATATATAATATTATTATTTAATCGTATTAATATGAAAAAATATTATTTTTAATTAATCCTGACTATACATGTAAAGTAAATCAGATTAACTTTCATATATTTTTTGGGTTTTTGTGTTGATATCATTTTGCCTTCAAACGGTATCACACACAAATATGATAAGCACATGACCATCAAATTAGGAGATCGACAACCGACCGTGACACTGTTTGTTTTATCTTAGTCTAAAAACTAAAGGATTTTCGCGATAAGATGACACAGAAAGGGTTACAAAGAGAAACCGTAATAACAGTTGTGTGCGAGTCGCTTTGTTTGGTTATCAGTGATACGCATTGTAAAATAATATTTTTAAAAATAAGTATAAGTTTTTTAAGTTTATGAAAATAAAAGAAAATTGGCCTTATTTGCACGTTGCTATGCATTAACGTGTCTATTTGTATTGGTGTTAAATGTATGATATTTTATTTTATTTTAAAACAAAAAGTATGCAGGTATGCTTTTCGATGGATGAACGTTGGATGACATTTAATAAAACATTCACAAAATAAAGAAAAAAGACACAAAATGTATAATAAATGGATAAATAATATTTCTAAAAAAACTTTTTAGTACGAACATTTGACCGTTATAATCAGTACAATATAAGTTTAGAGAACTTACTGTCAATTGTATCTACATAATTTTTCTGAATTAATTCAGTATCGTGTTATCTTGGTATCGAGAAATACAGGTTTACCTTGTATTTCGCAAGAGTCGCTACATAATTCCTAGATTAATTATGCTTATGTTGACTAACAGGAAGGTTTGACATAGCGATTCTGATGCTAAGTGAAAGTGTAGTTGCTGCAGTCGCCAAGGTTTTGACGTCTGCATTCATTTGCTTGCAGTTAATAGGTAATCTGCACCTTAGCTTTTTGCTTGAAACACAGTTTATTTAAAAACTTATTTATATTTCACAAACAATAGCATGAAGGGATATTTTCACCAACAGTTCAATATCTTCCTCAATATAAATCGTCATCATCCATAGAGTCCACCGATGAACTTCAACCTCCTTAATTTATTCAAGGAATTACAGTTTTTAATTAGTGTGCTTTGAAGACGGTAGGTGGTATTTACTAAGTATTATCCTGACGACGACTTGCGAAAGGTCGCTGGTGGAGGCTGGATGAGGAAAGCGGAGGACCGGGATATCTGGCGCGAAATGGGGGAGACCTATGTCCAGCAGTGGACTGTGATAGGTTGAATAGGATACTAAGTATTATAATAACTTTAAATTGGAAATTTGTTATTTGAATTTGGATTCCTACCTGTATTGTTGTAAGTGTGGAAATGGAAAGTTTATTTTGACTTTTTCAATCCAAAATAAACTTTAAAAATGGTATCTTTGAATTACTCCTCTTTAATGTTATAACAATGCACGTTTGTAGTAATATATGGATTTAAAGCGATAGCTTCATTAATAAAAGCTTAAATTAACAACTTTGTTTGGATCGTGGCCAGCGACGTTTTCGTGCAATTCACAAAATGGTGTACAATGATTTCTCCTCATTACTATAAATTACCACTAAAGTGAAAACAAAGACTCACTTTCTAAAGTGTAAGCCAAATGTGTTTCAGTCTCGTTGGATCTCGTGCGGACGATAGATCATCCGAAAACTTTAATGGATGCGGAAGTGTTGCGCTTATGGCAACCATTTTGAAGTACCTTGTGCGAGACTTCAAATAGCAGCACTTGTATTTCCTTAACCTCTTTACAAACAGCTCAACTTTAGATAACATAACTAACCTATTCTACGTCGGTATTGTCAAGTTAATGTACTTGAATTCATAAAAATCCATGAACCCAGCACAAATGTTCATAATCATCATACACACACCCACGACCTTTTGGTATGGTAGCCAGGGTCTTTGTCATTATGAGAATAAGGTACTACCTCTACCGTTTTTTTACTTATAAGCGGTAAACCGACTAACACAACATTTGGATTTGGTAGATTAGTATCATTATTATGCAATAATTAGATGACCCATGTGGTGTTATTAGTTGAGATGCCGGCTTTTTCACCTAGGGGTTAGAGATCGACATACTAATAATTATTCAAGTATGACCCGAAAACTACGTTTAAGGCCTAAATACTAAAGATGAAATTAACGTCATCGCGTCTTTTATGAGGAAATATATATACTGTGTAAATTTTTTATCATTGGTATCTAATCGACCTATTATTATACTCATATAATGGAACGTTTTTATGACAACCTTATACTAAATAGATTTATCATAAATGTTTTTTAAAATGAATGATTGAAAATTTTTTTTGCATTGCATTGAGCATGTAAAGCTCGTACTACTTCATTCATGCATTTTTTTATATACATATACCTATAAAAGAAACACTCAGAACAATACAAGCAAATGCGTTAATACACACAAAGGGTTTACGAACAGCCAACCTGGAACTCTCTTTTTAGCTAAATCAGTCGTTACTTCATGATAAAGATTCGGGCAGACAATAATATTTACTGTAATAAATACTTTTTTTATACTAACTAGTCTGATTAAATTCTCTCAATTACCAATACTTCATTCATGGTATAATAATATAAACTAGGCAATATAACAATGACCTATTTGAAATAAGACACCAAGAGCCAGGAAATGTAAAACTTATTTTTTCATTTTGAATGGACGTTGTGGTTTGCTGATTGCCTTCACAGTTTTACCAAAAAGTCGTGGAAAACATGGTGTCCTAATGAACCCGTGTGTGAGAATATCACTTCGTTATCTAGGATTGCAGTACATCATAACAGGTTAATAATAAAATGAGTACGTGCTTGCGCCCGCGCAGTCTTCTTGTGTTAAGGCCATCTGCGCTAAGGTTACCACAGCGACTCTAATGCGTTCAGTGTACTCTGTTGACTTTTTAGCATAGATTTATAGATACATATAAGCATGACTATATCCTCTACGAAAAATCTGTATTGAAAAATATATTCATAGAATTTTGTTACTATAAGGAAGGCCTTGATTGATGGGTAATCATCACTTATCACATGTGATCAATTGCTTTTCTCGGAACCGTTGTGAAATAGGCTATTAATTGGCGAAACTCTTCTCAAGATACTTGCCCCGCTACAGTATCTTCAGAAAAATGGTGGTGATGAGCCCCGATAACAACCTTAGAGGTTCTGATATGGAAACGAGGATTTTTAAAGAAAAAATATCAAAGGACGATTCAAGGCTAATGTATTATTTGATTGATTGATTTAGTTACTCACAGTAGTCTAAAATAAGAATTTTAATACTTCAACACAATTTGAAGTAGATATATCTATCATTTTTAATGCATTATGTTAACATTTCTAAGGTCTAGGAATTAAGATTTAAATGGCAATTCCGAAACATAGTAGAAATTTAATAACTTAACAAGCAAAAAATATCAATTTGAATATTGTTGTGTTATTCATGACTATGATTTGTAGGTGAATGTAATCAGATGCATCGTCATGTCAAGCTAATTACATGAACTGACTTCCAATATGAAACTTCAATCATCTAGTTACTCAATATAATTCCAAAGACAGTTTCAGGAAGAGAATTTGATATTTGAGCCAAACGCATGTGACATAGATCTTGATTCCTGAGCCCCTTTTCTTAGAATTAATTTTTAAACTGGCACGTTTGTGTCTGGACTCAAAAAGCAGACGTGTTTCACACGCTGTAGCGGGAGCAGGTTTGCAAGCGTATGTAAATATACAGTGATAAATTACGTACTATCCAAGGCAGGGGCTATATCGATCACCCCAGTCCTCCTACGGATATCCTCCTCGGATTACTTATCGCATAGGGAAATACCTAACATAGTCCTCTCCATGGCATGCTGAGCAACCATAACCCTGTTTAAGAGGCCCTTAGACAGCAACCACGTTTCGCTTCGTTATAACTGGCATCAGACACTGAGGTATTTTAGACGAAAAGACCTCCTCAAACTTTCCGAACGCTGCTCATCCTAAGTGAATTCGTCGAGAAAACTGCTTTTCGATGTTGAACCTACCCATTTAGATTACTTAGTATCATAAAAAACACTTAGTATCAATGAAATACAAAAAAAGAAATTTATAAGGTCAGATATTATTACGGCGGCGTCACTTACCATCGGATAATCCTATGTCTGCAGGAAAAATGTTCATATCACAATTTATTTATTTTCTCGAACTCTCTCCTGTAGCAGTTAGATGTTTTAGTTACTCTCGTTTGAACACGCTATAAGCATATCGCTAGTAACTTAGCCCACACAACCGGTGTCGGCGGCCGGCCTAGTTTCGCGTTAGGAATAGACGCCGCCCCCGCCCCCGCCCGTGCCCTGTACACAAGCCAAGTGCCGCTCGTTAAAGGACACATGCACACACACTGCAACTCGCTATCGTTGGAACTCGTGTGACGTGGAAGTCTTAATTGAGCATGAGGAAACACGCTCTAGATATGTACAAATGTACTCGCAAATATAGAAATGTATATCTTTCAAATTTATCTACTATAGTTATAGATAAAATTTCCGAAATATTTTTATTAGCACGACTCAGCAGAAAACGACAACCACACACCCACAGCCACAGTTAGCTCTTCACTGTCTAATATTTTAATATAATAGTCTTAGTATGTGTGAATCCGTTGTCAACAACGTATTTTTTTTTATCCTATATCAGGCAAACGAGCAAATGGCTCATCTGATGGTAAATGACACCGCCGCCCATGTACATTTGCAGTACCAGAGGGCACTGAAACGTTGCCGGCCTATGTTTTCTTATTTCAAATACTTTCCGTTACCAATGGCTGTTTGAGTAGACGAGTTCTGGATTGAAAACTGCATCTAGGCAAATGTAGCGTAGGATATCCGCCGGACCGAAGCTAAGGTCTGAAGACTTGTGGAAGGTCACTGTTGGCGGTTAGAGGTTCGAGGCTGAATGAGGAAAGTTTCCCGGACCTTAAATCGGTTTTCGTAAATCACCGCACCACGTATTTGGTTTAGATTTAAGCTTTGAAATTCTTAACTTCTTTAAGCAAATACAATAAATAACGTTTAACATATAACATTAAACAAACAGTTTCATACTTCATTTGCGGAAAATTATTGTAAGCTAATTTGTTTTTAATACTTGGACCGACATTAATACTTGGTACGTTATTGACAGGATGCCCAACCCAACCAGTAGTTTGCATGTTCGATGCACATAAACTATCCAATGATAGACTCCATACAACCAGTATTCTACTAGTACTACGGTTTATAAAATTAGTGTGCTAGAGCGTATATTATTTTGAGAGTAAATTATTTAGTACCTACTTAGATACACGAAAACAATCACAAAGAAACGTTGACTTAAAAATACCCGAGCTGCACTGCTCATACATAAGTTATTGTTATTTTTATAACATTCATTTATAATATAATAAATGTAAATAGTCATTTAATTTTTGACCTTAACGAGTCGCGGAAAGAGTATAAAATTAAAAGCGCGAGCATGCTACTATGTCATATGAAAATTCTGAATAATCGAGGCGATAGACAGAACTTTGCCGCGGACAATTACGCGGATGAGTAGCACATCATTTATTTATTCTCGTAAAAACAACCCTGCAAAAATCATTTTAATAAATGTCCCCGATTTTCGTTTGAGTTCCACTTTAGTTTATTTTCCGGTTTAATGTAATGAAAAAATCAAAATTATTTTACCTCTTAGAAATTCATTTCGGTGTATAATATAAAAATACCTTTAAAGTAGAGGGTATGTATTCGACTGAATAATGAATTCATTAGAGAGGCCTTTAAGTAAAAAAAAATATTTTCAAATGAAAGTTGGTACTTAAATTAATTTATATTAAATAATTCCCATTGCGCCACAAATGCTACTAAAACAGTTTAATTACACGCATAACTATGATGACTCGGTCTAGGCAGATCCATAGATGTAATGAGCTAAAAATATTAACTGTTTCCCTTTGGTTGCATGCTGCACTCGCGTTTACTAATGCAATAGGAATTCGCCTAGCTAGTACACATGCATAGCCTTGTATGCAGTCATTTAGATAATACTCTATAGCAGCCTATGGTGAGTGCTTTAAACGCGGAGTTAACGTGCTTATAATACTTTGCCGAATATCACGAACCAGCCTATAACCTCCCACTCCAAGGCCCAGGTCTTTCTAAGGCCCATAAACGACCACGCGGGCCAAATGAAGATTAGTAAGTTTTAACGACTATTATAGTAAGATAGAACCGAATGCATCAAGTGCTTGCAGAAGCGCAAATTCTTCTTATTTTTCAGACGATCAGGTGATTCAACCTGCTATGGCATCGAATCACGCAACGATCTAAGCTCAGTCAGGCTCAGGCAGTTAGTACTTTACATAATTAATTATTATTTGTGAAAGTAACATATAATTTCGAATATTCGAAAACACATTGGTACGTGGCGGGATTTGAACCTACGCCCACCCGATCGGGAGGCGACAGTCCACACCATTGAGCCACCGACGCTCTGTACTTATTATACTAATTATATGCACGTTATCCGACGCTCTCACGGTGAAGGAAACATCGTGAGGAAACCTGCGCACGCCTGCGAAGAGATTCAAAGGTTGTGCGTGTAGTCGGCCAATTGCACTGGGCCCGCGTGGACGACTAAGGCCTAAAACACCCTATACGGGTAAGCTTGTGCCCCTTGGTGGGGACGTTTAATGAGCTAATGATGATGTGAAAGTAAACCAACAAGAATGTATGAAAAGGATTAACAAAAAATCAAAACAAGGGATGGAAAAGCTCTAGCTTTAAACTTTTTCTAATCCCTAACTAAAATAACAGCTGTGAATACCAAGACACTAATTGTTCCAGCCTAACAATTAAAATGAGAAC
The DNA here is from genome assembly GCA_019425675.1 of Leucinodes orbonalis. NCBI lineage: Eukaryota > Metazoa > Arthropoda > Insecta > Lepidoptera > Crambidae > Leucinodes > Leucinodes orbonalis. The sequence goes on from PQWD01000756.1 coordinate 140,300, forward strand.
TCAATCATTATTGTAATGACTATACATTGATGCTTTTATGTTTCTTAATTGAAGCGCCATTTTGTAAGCCATATCAAAAGAAATATTTCCTCAAATACAAGTTGTTTACATAACTCACTCCATCAATATCAATTTGACACGAAGAACCATAATACAATTCGAAGCGTCCGCGCCGTCCAAACATCTTAGATTGACCGATTTAACCTAGATTCCATCTCAAATTTACAGCGGATCAATACATGGTGTGACCCGTAAAAAGTCATCTATAGGGTACGTAGAGCTACACCCTAACTCGTGTAACGCGTGAACTTCGACCTGGGTTTTGGAGGTCATTAACATTTGGGTGGTCGGGCCAGGAAACTAGGTCGGTGCGTCGTGGCTGCAGCGTGCATGACGACGACGCCGTTGCCGCCGCCGTAGCGACGCTCGCCCACAATCAAATATGGCCGCCTTGTTTAGATTATTTGGAGGTTATTTTCGGCGGTACGCAAACGGAATTGTTTTGTTCGATACGAAAATAGTAATATAGGTTGATAGATAGATTGTGTGGAGGTTATTTCCGATGCTTGGTTAAATGTGTAGTATAAAGTTGAGATTCAAATATGAAAAACACAAATCATAAAAAACACTAGCGTCAGTTAATTAATTATTAACGTATAGAAGCATTTTGACGTATTTTATATAACTCTTATTTAGGAAAAGTAATTAAAGTACCTTTTACTTTATTCAAATTTGAACAGTTTATATTATGATCTTAATATTAAGTAACAGTTAGGGAAAACCTCCTTATACTGGAATAAACGTGCAATTTATTGAAAGGGTCTCCGTCGTTAGTACGTACGATTGTTTTGGAGTCGAGTCCAAAACAATCGGCGTAGTTAGTGAGGATTCGCCGGACGTGATCTATGTCTACAGAAACTATAGAGCTTGGAAATAAATAAAGATATTATTTTAAATATTTATTTAGTCATTGCAAAGCGTAGGACTAGGCTTTGTAGGTTAGCTGTACGAAAGTGTCCCATGTTTGATCTCAGTAAGGTATGCATATTTTTCGTATCCGCCTATATGGTTTATTTGTTACTAAAAAAATATTTGAGTAGGCAAGTTTTGTGTAACCTTTTCCTTTCTCTTCAACTTTTCACAGTCCACAGCTAAATTATTCCCCTCATTTTGCTCCAGATATCCTGGTCAATCCTGCAATGTTTCATAAGTGGTCGGTCCACTAACCGGTAGGCACGTGTCCTACGCCATGTTTTTTTGTCACTAAATAAAAACTATTAAGTGGTTTAAAAATAGCTCATAGTCGTGAGTTCTCCCGAAAAATGTTAGCAGTCCGCAGCTTTCTGGGTAGCATCCGATATACATGTCCGTGGTTGCGTCACGCCGCTAGAAGGGACCTGAAAATAGGTCAAAGGGGGGACAGACCACTGTCACTGTCATATTGTACTGTGTAATGAAACGCTACGACAAATCAATAGGCCACCCACGTGTGTGTAACCTTCGGCTTTTGTTGATCTATGTGCCGGCACTCCGTTTTGTTTGTAAAATGAGATGGTAAAACTGAATGGAGTAAGACTGAATAGATTAGTAAACAGCCGCGAAAATGGTTAGATTTTCGGTTTATTTTAATGATTTTATGAAGGTAGCATAGATTTAAAATTAGTGCGCTAATATGTATGAGGCAAAGATACAACAAAAAATATTACGGTTGTGGGAAGTATAAGTTCGTAGACACCTCAATCACACAAATTCACCCGCCAAAACCGTTATGCTTTTGTATTTACTGTTTCGGATTAAAGGTATAGACAGAGAAATTACTGAATATGGCGATTTGATATTTTTACGTCATGAGTTAGAAAATGTATTGTGGTCCCAGTCAAGGACCACAAGCTTTACGCGACATTAATCTTCTGAAGACCGCTAAGCCCCTCGTAGCCATCTGCTACGAGTATTGTAGTATCATCATCATCAGCTCATTACATGTCCTCACCGAGGGCCACGAGCATACCGTATAGGGTGCACAGGCCTTAGACATCCAGGGCAGATTTTCTATATATGTTTACTGGCTTTTGTGACTAAGGTATAATTAAATGTCAATAAAAGCAGTTCATATTTTTAGGTTTCACATTAATATGAAGACACTTAAACTCTACGGATATATAAAAATATATAGGTAGTATATATATATATATAAATAATGTTTAATATATATTTAAGTAAGTAGTTACACCAAATTTGGCCTTAATTGTGCTATCCCGCGAAGATAGTAACACATGGTGAACCTTAAGATGGAAATAATGATGAATGATTTCATAACACATTTAGCAATTATAAACTTTATAA